>SZWC01016275.1:14137-65583 GCA_023375785.1 Penium margaritaceum
ATCGACCACTTTTGTTTGGAGTGGGCTTTGAAAGTTGTTCCACAAGGGTATCACTGCTATGATCTTGCTCACAATGCGGTCCCAAGTTGTCTCGGTCCTTGGTGTCGAGTGGAATTGGATACCAAGGATGCGAATAGGTCCATGTGTGACTGGGAAGGGGGGTCGGGTTGGGATGTGGGTGTGTTCACCGATAGGGAGAATGACGGGTTTTGTGGGGCTGGCTTTGAGTCCCATGTAGTTGGCGATTGTTCAGAACAACTGTCGGGCTTGGTTGAGTTCTCCAACTGAGCGGATAAGTAAGGTAGTGTAGTCTGCGTATCCTGCAAAACGTTGATAGTCAAAAGAGAGGGATGGGACTCCTTGGAGGTGCCATTTGATGTATGCAGAGATAGGTTCCATGGCACAGATATAGAGAAGAGGTGCAAGGGGACACCCTTGATGGACCCCAGAGTGGAGGGAAATGGCATAGGAGAGCTTGGCGTTTATCAACAGTCGTGTAGTGGTATTCTGTGTTGGAGTTGAACCCACTTCATGAATTCCCGTGGGATGTTAAGATGAAGCATTGAGTGCATCAAGTATGGTCTATTTAATGTGTCGTATGCCTTTTCAAAATCTGTCGTAAGAAAGTACAATTGTTCTTTTCTTCTGAATTGCCCAGTGTTGGATATCATGGAGTTGGTAGAGTGCGTGTTGGATGTTGCATCCTTTGACAAATCCAGTTTGGTCTTGGTGGATGATGTAGGGCAGTGCCTGGTTCAGGCGGTTTGCGAGTAAATTTGCTAAGATCTTGTATTCTACGTTTATTAGGGAAATCAGACCGTATTGGGAGATTTGATCCTTGTCTCCTTTCTTGTGGATGAGGGTAGTGATTGCCTCTCCAAAATGAATATGATCTATTGGGTTGTTGAGTACATGATGATAGTGATGAAGAGGGATTTTGTGAAATGCAAGTTGTTCCCGCATGAGGTTCAGTACAATTCCCCCGGGAGACCATATGGGCCTGGATGAGCGAGAGAGGGGTATATTCCCTCCACTCTTGGTATGCGCAATGTACGTGCAAGCTGCGTGAAAGCTGGTCTAGGGGGATGTCCAAGAAACTACCTACCAGCTCCCAAACAACAATGAGACAAACTCCGACAACAGTACGGCTTACCCGAGTGGCTCAATGATAAACCGAAAGAAGCAACAAAAACAGAAAAACACGCTCTGCAGGACTAAATTGTCAGAGAGCATATTTGTTGTTGCCGAGAAAGTGAACATCATAAACTGGCCACCAAGAAAACTCATGTGTGCACATAGGAATGTGCAAGAAGCTGAAGCATATTTGAAGCTGAGGATGTCAATATGGGCATCGACCATATTGTGCCACCCGGAAGCGGCAGGACGGAGGACGGACTCACCACTCCCCCACGCAACGGGAGGGACACCGACAAGCCAGAGCAAACAAGATGGCACGGAAACAGCTCCTCAAAGAAGAGGGCATCGCGAGACTCGACGATGCAGTGTCGAGAGGGACCCCAGTGTTGGAGTAATGCTCCTCACCATGGCAGGAGTGACTCCAAAAGGGAACACCAAAAAGACAAGCCTTAGTGGCTTAGTGGTTAATGGTGTCCACCTCTAGAGGCAGGGTCCCACAAGATCAATTTCTGCCCTGCCTCAAGGGAGGTGGAAAATAGATGCCAGGAAGCCAGCTCAAACTCTACAATTCCTCCTTAGGTTTCTAGAAGGCCAGGTGAGGGTCCAGGAAGGTGACACACCTTCTAGAAGGGGTGGCTTGTTCTACAAAGCATCTAGGGATGTCTTGGTCTTCTGGCTACCTTCCCTCCTACTAGAAACAAGCTGAGGAATCTAGGAAAGGGCAGAAGTTTCTAGAGGAAGGAACGGATGCCTTCCTAGGTGGGAAAAGGACAGCCTACTAAGGGCCACTCTAGAAGCCATAGAATCTGCTACGAAGCTCCAAATCTGGCATGCCTTAGTGTTATGGAAAGCTTAGATCAGTGGCTATGAAATGTCACTGCTTGTGAGCATTGATCAATAGTTTATTCCCAGTCAATTGAGACCAAAACGTGGAGGGGGCGGTTGGAGAGGAGGAGAGACGAGGCACGTGCCACAGGTTGCCATGGGCAGTGGCGTGAAGAACGAAAAGACCGGACGGGCGCAAAGACACAGTGCCAACACCATGCCAGTACACAACATCCATGCTCATGCAGTCAAGGGCAGTAAAGGGCAGGAGGCTGAGCTCAAGACCGAGGATGAAAAGGACATCGGTCAAGAATGCATCACAGGCAGGACCACGGAAACAAATGACACCGACGCCGCGGACAGATCACACCTGGCCAGAGCCCGTCCGAACATCGGAGACATCGCCAACAAGACCAAGCATACTGAAGGCCTCGCAAGAGGCCATCATGTGATACGTGGCCCCGGAGTCGATGATCCAGGTCTCGGCCGGGTCCTGGACCAGAGTCGCCAGATCGCTAACAGCCACATGGCAGCAAGCAAGAGACGTGGACGCGGTGGAAGGGGCCACGAACCAAAACTGCCAATCATCAATCCATGCGACATTGTCACGAAGGGGGGCAGAGGAGACCATGGAAGGCGGCAAGACAGACGAGGAAGCAGTACACGACTGCAGCTTAATCTCGGTCATGCAGGGCAAGGGGGACGAGCAGAAGGTGAAGCAACTCACACTTCCCAAGGAGGAGGTCGAGGCCGGCCGAGCTGAAGTGCAATCAACTACTCCAGCTGATGCTCACGTGTGGACAGCCCGGGAGTGTAGACTGAGTGCGGTGTGATGGCGTCTGAGCCCGGATAGAAGGAAGACTGCCCTGGTGAAGGGAACGCAGGCGCCGACGGTTGCGGATGATGCTGCTGTGGAGCTGGCGTGTGCGTGACTGATGTTGCGGTCAGAGGAGTGGAGCTACTAGACGGGGTCGCGGCATCACAGGCAACGACAATGACGGTGGCAGAGGCGAGACGGCACTCTTGCTGGCGATGCATGGTGGCAATGACGCATGTCTTGTCCGTTGGTAGTGGGCACGTGTACCATCCATGCCGTGGCTGGCCACAATTGTGGCAGACCGAGCCACTGCCACTAGACCTAGTCGACTGCTACTGTTGCTTCTGTTGCTATCCCTGGTCCTACTTGCTTCGTTTCTTCTTCTTTGCCGACAATGAGGAGCTAGTGGAGGTAGCTGCTACGGGGGAAATAACGGCCACTGAAGCAACGACAGGGGAGGCGAGGCTCTCTGTGCGGTGGGGGCGGGACTTGAGATGAGCTTCCTCAATCCTGAGGAAGAGCTCGTATGGTCACGGCATGAGGGTGCCCTAGGATGCCATGGTGGAGAGGAGATCCTGGGAATAGTGCACGAAGGCATCCGCATACGCGTTGGTGGCACCGCTCTTGATGGTGAGGAGCGCGGCCAAGAGGGTAGAGCGGAGATGCCTAGGCGACGGAGGATGTCCTCAGCCTGCTAAAAGGAAGCGGTGACTGTCTCGAAATTCCCCATGTGGAGGGAGTTGAACTCCCACAGCAGAAAGCTAGTCTCAGCCTCACTAGACAGGCGATGGGGATGAGTGAGGACGTGCCATGCGGCTACAGGGTCTGGGGTACCACCAACGGTGAAGTCTCCGAGAAAGGGCTTTTAGGCCAGGCGGAAAGTAGGAGGAGCAACAGGAACAAGGGCGTGTACGGCGCGACCAACGTCATACAGCTGGCCTGCCTAGGTAGAGTCATACGAGAGGGTGTCGTATGCCCACAGGCCCTCGCCCTGTGCCTAGATGCGAAAGCTAAGCTCCTAGCTTCGGAACTACTCGCCAGCTTGAAGCGGCGGGGGCGGCATCTCAAAGTCCTTTTGCCTGTGGTCGGCACCTTGAGTGGGGCCAAGGACGGATGTCACTATCTGCCATTGACACTGAGTCTACTGTTGCGCCAAGTACTGCATGGCGGCGGACACAACGGGGCTGGTATGCCCAGGAGGAATGAATGGCGGCAAGACACTAGAGGGATTCTGTGAGGCCAGGGATTGCAGTGTTGCAAGCTGCTACGTCAAGGCAACGAGCTGTTGTTGAATGACAGCTAGGGGGTGTGGAGTGCTGGCGACAACGCCTATTGGCTGTTGTTGGTGTTGCTAATGTTATTGTTTCTACTGCTGCTGTTGCAGCAGCTGCTGTTGCTGTTCCTGCTCCTACTACTGCTACTGCTGGTGCTGCTACTGCTGATGCTGCTGCTGCAACTGTTGTAGCTGTTGCACGAAAAGGGGGGAGTACCCCCCATAGGGGTTCCCCCAATAGAGGAGGACCCCTCCCCACTGGGGCTATTAGCCATGGTGGGTTTTGGTGCTTTTTTTTTGCTGTTGGTGTCAGCAATGACGTCAGCCTACGACGCCCGGCGTCAATAGCTGCTGCCGCGTTATTTGCTGCTACTGTTGCTGCTATAGAGTTTCTTCCCCCCTTTTCCCCCTTTTTTTGTTGATGTCATCAATAGTGACGTCAATAGTGACATCAGCGGCTGGATGCTGATGTCAGTAGCAGCCGTTGTTAGGGCCGCTGCTACGCAGCTGTAGTGGTTGCTATTGTTGATGTCGCTGCTACTGCTGTTCTTGCCGCTACTACTGCATGTCGATGCTGTTGTTGCTTTTGTTGCTACAACTGCTACTACCGCAACTATGGTTGCAGCTACTTAGCTATTGCTACTATTGCTGTAGCTGATGTGGCAGCAGCAACCGCTACTGCTGCTGTTGCTATAGCTGCTGTTGAAGCTGCTGCTACTACTGCCACTACTGCTGCTACCGCTACTGTTGCTGTTGCTGCTCCCGCTGCTGCTACATGCTGCTGTGGCTGTTGTAACAGCTATAACAGTTATGGAAGCTACTGCTAAGGTGGGGAAATTGTTTTTGCCTCCTTTTTTCTACTTTCCGTCTTACACAGCAAGCTTCGATGCTCTCTTTGGGTAGCTAGCTACGAGCAGCAAGCTCTCTGCTCGTTGCCAACAGTCTGTTGCTCGTAGCAAACAACGGGCTCGCTGCTTGCAGCTTGCCGCTCGCAGCGAGCTACGGGCTACAAGCAGCAGCACCTACTCCTGGTTGCTACCGGCTGCTGCTCGCTACTGCTGTCGTTGTTGCCGATTGCTGTTTGCTGCTTGCTGTTGCTTGCTGTTGTAGCTGTTGCATCTTGCTGTTGCTGCTACTTGCTACTACTACTACAGCTCGCTACCGCTACTACTGCTACTGTGAGCTACTACTGCTAGTCGCCATTGTTGCTTGCTACTGCGGGCTGCTGCTGCTGCTGCTGCCAGCTGCTGCTACTATTGCGAGTTGTTGCGAGCTGCTGCTTCTATTGACTACTACTACTGTACGCAGCTATTGTTGGTTGTTGCTGCCATTGCTCGGTGCTGTTTCCTACCGCTACTACTACTGCAGGCTGCTACTGCTGATCGCTAGTGCCGGTCATTGCACCAGGGTGACGTTGCCACGTGCGTCTTTGCCTGCAGATGTCGGACGTAGCCTGCCGCTTACCCACGCGCGTCATGCGTGGGGATTAGTGCTACCGAAAAACATCTGACAGCATTTCTCCTGGCCCACTGGCCGTGGGAAAACATCTGACCCCACCACTAGGCGGGTCAATTCTACCAGAACAAATCCGGCAGCATTTCCCTTGCATTGGCGTGTATGGGGATCCGTCGGCGTTGTTTGGCACCTATACGCCAATCTTCTGCTGCTGCAACTACGCTCTAGCTCTGATACCAAGAAAGAAAGGATAAGTTAGCAGGTTCGGGTAGCAGCATTGCTGATGTAGTGTGCCGACTTCCACGCTCGTTGCTTAAGTCTGCTGCCCCCTGAGTCTGCTACTCTAGAGTCTAGAAGTCTGGAAGCTCTGGGTTTGTAACTCAGAAACGCGCACGCCAGTATTGTTGGTTTATGTGGCTTCCACCCGTCACGACTGACGCTGATGCATTATCCATATACCCACGTTTGTGGTATATGATAGAGGAGGGCGTGACGACACGATGAGCCTCCGGAGTGTCACGAGAATTCTCCAGTACCTACTACAATGCCAGCGAGACGCGGTCGATGCGTTCCAATAGCCTTGTTGGCTTCTCCAAAGGACAGAGAGATTTCTCGGTGGGTTGATACCCCTGCACCTGGTGGACTATATCGGTACGACGAGGAGACCCGGTGGCTACACTGGCGCTTCCGATGTTCAAAAGCTATTTTGGATGTAGGGACATTGATTTCAAGATTTTCTAGCACTGCTCGTATTTTCTCCGCGGTCGAGACCTTGGCACTCGGAGAGCTATTCTTGTGCCCGGGGAGACCACCGTTATTGTTATAGTGGTGTACGCTGTACGTTCTCCCCACTGACTTGTTTGGGTTCAGCGGGGGTGACAGGGCCCGGTGCGGCTTGCTGCCGACGCCCCTACTTAAGCCCGCTAGGGGCTCATTTGTACTTTCTCCTTGTTCTTTTATATCCAACGTTCCATACTTGGCCAAATTCTTACCGTCTTGCATCGCACTCACACACAAAGCTCATGTTCATTTTGCATGGGCCTGTATGCCCTAAAATATTTCCAATTTGGTATCAGACCACAAGGGGGCGTGTGAGCAGCAGAAGCAGCAATAGTGGACGGAATGCAAAGAGAACGCGTCACGTGGCGCCACACCGACAGTAGCGTGAGGGAGCACAAAACGACTACACGTGAACACCACAGGGGCGGTGAGCCGCGCACACCAGCATTAGCGACTGCGGCGGCAATAGCAACGGTAGTAGGAACCGCTTTGCCGAGTAGTAGCAGCAGCAGCACGTCAGCCGTTGCAGTAATGGCGACAGCAACAGTAGCATATAGCACCAGCAGCAGCAGCAGCAGCCACTACAGTAGTAGCGGCAAGGGCAGCAGCATGCAGCAACAAGCAACAGCGGTGGCAGCAGCAAGCAGCAGCGATGACAGCAGCAGCCGTGGCAGTAGCAAGTAGTAGCAGCAGCTGCTGTGTAGTTTAGCAGCAGCAATGATAATAGTGGAAGCAGCAGTAGCAGCAGCGGCAGCATCAAGCAACAGCAGCAACTGTTGAGTAGGGTAGCAGTAGCAGCAGCAGTGGCAGAAGCAGTAGCAACCATAGCAGCTGCTCCCGCCGCTGCAGCTGCTACTACAAGAGGGCCTCGCAGCCCTCCTCTGAGGGCCCCCGTCCCCTCGGAAGGGCCACCTCCACCCCCATCAGGGGGGCCTCTCCAAGGGGACCCCTCGGCCTTGTTTGCCTCCCTCCCCTCTACTCGAGGGGGTCCTTGGCGAGCCCCATCGAGCCCCTCCGAGGAGCCCCTCGGAGGGGCCCATCGGCCCCGTAGGCCGACCGACGGAGGGGCCGACGACGGAGAAGGGCCGACCCCCCCCCTTTCCCCCCCACTTGCCACTCGCCCACTCACTCACTTGCTCGCTGAAAAAGCCAACGAGTGAGCAGTGAACGAGAAGGAGGGCCGGACAAGCCAGACACCCCCCCTCTCCCCCTATTTTCTTCATTGTCCCAGCTTTGGGGCAATCAAGAAAAGGGGGTACGAGTGGAAAAAACATACAGAGGGGGTGCACCTGAGAGCGAAGTGTGAAGAGAAAAAAAAAAACAAAGAGTGAGGGCTGAAGGCAAGCAGAGGGGAGAACAACAAAGAAAAGGTGGAGGGTGAGGGCAAAAGGAAAAACACAAAAGGAGGCCTGAGGGCAAAAGAATGACAAAAAAAGCAACAATGAAAAAAGGGGTACAACTACTACCGCCGTAGCAGTAGCAGCTTTCATGGCAGCAATAGCAGTGGCGGGTGGAGTTGAAATGACTACATATTGAGGGGCAGTTGCAGCTGCGTTTACACTCCCTCCTTCCCAGCTGACAGCAGATTGTCGTCGGCGGCGATTTCTATTTCGAGACGCATCGTGGACCGGCGTCTCCCTGGGGCCCGTGGATTGGTGCGCGAAGTTCACTCCGGAAGATCGACGGCGGATTCCAGTTTGTCCATCTCCGAGGGCTGGGGCATCTACCACTTGCAGCAGTAGCCAGACCTGCACCCGCCACCTCTTTTGGTCTTGGATCAGTCTTCCATTTATTAGCGGCAGCAGCATTAGTAGCCGCAGCTGGTCAGACTCCATTCTCCGGGCTTGCTATGGTAGTGCACCACGCCCTGTCTCGTCAGGTTTGCTGACTTTGACATCGTGACCTCCAGGAGTGACAATACCTAATGGTCTCATCCTCTCCCGTGACTTGGTGCTTACCACCGGGAGAAGGTGCCCTTGGCACCTATATATCGTCCAGCGCATGAAATAAGTGTAGAGACATTTGAGCAGGCGTCCTGCGCGTACGCCTGTTATTACTCAGGTGATGGACGTCGTAGTTGGCGTTGCAGCTGGACGCGCCCTCGCGGCTGGCATCCACCTTGGCTTTAGCCTCATCCGAGCATGTGTCCTCCGCAGCATACGGATCTGCCAACGTTGATAGATCCCCTAGTTGGACCTTTGGCAAGCACATTCACCGAGATTCATGGCCTACGGCAGACGGTGTAGTGGCTTTGGGACCTCGTCGTCACTGAGCTTGCTTCTGCTACTAGTTTATCGACGGCCTCTTCGACCACATCTCCTTCATCCTCTCTTTCTTCCTCGTTCAATGGTGTCCCTTCAGCTTCACCTGTCGGCCTGTCCAAGACAGCCACCATCCTCTCGATCCTTCACTCTCCTGCAACCACGACGCCACCTCGCAATGACATGTCTTCATGTAGTCGTTCCAGTCGTGTGTCCCCGAGGCATCGGCGTCAGCGTTCCGCACGCCATACTCGCACCGGTTTTGATACATCCACCACCTCCTTGGCTTTCCATTGCTGCACCTATCGAGGGAGAGTGTGGTCACCGTGCATTGCCTCTTGTGACCGTAGCGACAGGATCCGCACTCGCGCCACGCCGTGGTGCTCGAGCGTCTGCTCAGGCAAACACTGATGATAGGGTGACAGCACATGGCATGGAGTCTGATCGCGACATGGTGTTCATGGTGGAGACTGTTAGCTACTTAGCTAACCACCTCCGGTAGAGAAGCTGCAAAACCAAAAAGCTCACAAAGGTTTTTTCACCTTCTTCCTTTGCAGGTATGTGTCGTGCACCCCAAACTTAATCAGACATACACTTCACCTTCAAGAGTACTAACGCCTTAGCATTACATCTCAAGAAGAGCTCAAGTCGTCAATACGCAAGAGAGCATCAAGCAAGGGTTGATTAATTAGCATGCAAAACAAGTCCATTTATAGCTGTTTGTCCAGTCCTAGAACTCAAAAGCACATTCCTGAGAAGTGGCTTGACCCTGCCACATCACCAAGAGACTTGCGATGTGGGCTTGACACAAAAGCATCCTTGTGCCAAGGTGACTGATCAGCCATGTTGCTTCCCAGAAGCAACGGAATTTCTTTCTTGGAAGGTTCCAAAACAACCAAGATGTGCATAGAGCCAAGATCAAACTCATGACCTCTCACTTGGGCAAATCAACAAAATGGCCAAGTTAACCACTTACCTACATGGTGTACTCACAGGTCATATTTCACATGAGACAGAGCATAATTGAGTCACCCTACAACAAATCCAGGGGTCATACCTCCACAAGGGGTAGAGCATTCTTGATCCGTCGTACAAGACTGAACAAGGGGCGAACATATTCAACAAATCTCTCCCTTGCACCTTGCGTCAGTTTCCATCATCATTCTTCATCACTTGCATTGACCATGCCGATACCTTGCCTGTCCTCCTCGTGGAGATCCTTTTCCAATGGCTTTGTAAGCATGTCAGCCCGGTTCAGCTTGGTGCCGACATACTCCAGCTCCACTGTCTGCTTGTAGACCAAGTCCCGAGCATAGTGGTAGCGGATCTCGATGTGCTTTGTGCGCCTGGACAGAACTGGGTTCTTGGACATGTCAATCGCGCTCATGTTGTCAATCTTGATGATTGTTGCCGTTGCCTGTGGTGCCCTCATCTCAGAGAGCAAGCTTCGAAGCCACTGCACCTCTTTACATACCTCAGCCAATGCAATGTACTCCGCTTCAGCTGTTGACAGAGAGACACACTCCTGCTTACGACTCGCCCAACTGACAACACCTCCATTTAGCATACACACAAAGCTGAAGGTGGATTTTCTGTCGTCGATCTTGCCTCCCCAGTCAGCGTCGGTGTAGCACATGAGACGGAGTGACAGAGATCCAGCGATGCCTCCAAACTGGAGTCCCACGTGTCGCGTCCCTCTAAGGTAGCGCATGATGCGCTTCACAGCCTGCCAGTGCAGTGGACAAGTGTTGGCCACAAACCGGCTCACCTGCCCAACAGCATGGGCTATATCTGGCCGGGTGGCGACCATGGCAAACATCAGACTGCCCACTGCAGACTGATATGGGATACGCAGCATGTCAGTTTTCTCCGCTTTGTTGGATGGGGACATGGAGGTGGATAGCTTGCACTCTGAGCTCATGGGTGTGCTGGCAGGCTTGCAATCTGCCATGTCGTATCGTTTGAGGATGGAGTCAATGTACTTTGTCTGGTTCAGGCTGATGGTACCTACGGCTCTGTCACGTTTGATGGCAATGCCAAGGTAGAAGTTAAGAGGACACATGTCCTTCATCTTGAACCTGCTACTCAGCTACCCCTTGAGATCGTCTAGCAGCTGCGTTGAAGAAGAGCACAGAATCAGGTCATCGACGTACAAGGCGAACAACATAGTCCCTTTGTTGCTCTCATGCACTTACATGCTAGGGTTGTTATCGCAGTGCATGACGGACTCCTTGGCCATGAATGTATCGATCTCTTGGTACCAAAGTCTTGGCGCTTGTTTTAGCCCATAGAGCGCCTTCACCAACCTGCACACCTTGCCCTTGGGTGCATCAACCCCCTCTGGAACCTCCATCAGCACCTCCTTGTCAATTTTGTCGTAAAGGAAGGCTGTCTTGGCATCCATCTAGTGGACCTCCATGTTCTTGGTAGCAGCAATGGCGAGCATTAACCGGATGGAGGCAATCGTCACAACCGGAGCAAAGGTCTCACTATACTCTGTGCCAAGCTGTTGAGAGAACCCCTTTGCTACCACCAGTGCCTTGTACTTATCTATCTTACCATCGTGTTTCCTTTTTACTTTTAGCACCCACTTGGACCCCATAACATGAGCGCCGGCATGTCTGTCCACCAGTACCCATATCCCATTCTCCTCGATGGAGCTGAGTTCACTGCAAATTGCTTCATCCCACTCAGCTTTGTCAGGCCGCGCGAGTGCCTCTGCGACAGACGTTGGCTCCTCTTGAACCCGAAACGAATAACTGAAGCATGTCCACTCCCCCCTATCTGCATCGTAATACTGCCGAGGAACTTTTAGACGTGAACTGCTCCTTGGATGTGCTAGCTGTTGCTACTGATGTAGAGGCTTGAGGTTTGTTTTGTCGTCGATGGGGGGAGAGGTATCCTCCTCATGGTCTGGAGGATCAGATACGTCGGACTCAGAGGCTGATTCCCCCGAGTCATCTTCATGAGATTCTCTCCCCGTTGTAGTACCCAGCCCATGCCATTGTGCTAGTGCTTTGTCTCCCTCCTCAAGAAGAGTGAGCCACTCTCCCTGTTTTGGAGTGTTCTCAAGTTCAAGAAGCTCTCCCTTACTCACTGAACGTTCGTGGAAATCCACGTCTTTGCTGCGGATGACCTTCTGAGCTCCTAGGTCCCACATTCTATAAGCTCTGTGGGCGATGTCATAGCCGATGAAAATAAACTTTCGTGCTCTTGCATCGAGCTTTCCAGGACCCTCACCCGCCTGGACCTTGGCAAAGCCGGTGCAACCAAACACCTTGAGATGGGAGGCGTCCGGCTTCCTGTCCGACCATGCTTCTTGAGGTGTCTTTAGCTGTTGTGCCTATTTCTTCTTGCCTCTCCTTCACAGAGCTGCTGCATGTGTGAGGTTCACAAGATACGTAGNTCTTGAGCCACTCCCTGAATGCTTCGCACTCCCCCCCATTGTCCGTCCTGAATGCCTTCACCTTCCTTCCACTCTGTCGCTCGACCATAGCAACAAAGGCTTGGAGATTCTCCTTCACTTCAGTTTTCATTTTGAGAAAGTATATCCAGACCTTGCGGCTGTTGTCGTCGATGTAGGTGAGGAGATATTTGCTGCCTCCATTGGACGGTATGCAAAAGGGACCACACACGTCAGAGTGGATGAGGTCAAGGGGTGCGAGAGCACGTGTACCATTACGCTTGAAAGGTTTCTTCTTGGCCTTGCCTTGAAGGCATGGCTCACACAAGATCTTAGCTCCCTCCGCCTCATCACCTAGCTCCATCCCATGCACTAGCTCCTGCTTATCCATGAAGACCAGTGTGCGATGAGCCAAGTGCCCAAAGCGCCTGTGCCACAGATTCTCCGACGATGTTCACTGGCTAGAATGAACAGCCTCGGTGGCTGCATTTGCTTCTAGTTTCGTTGCCAAATCTTCCGCTGCCACTGCTTCCGCTGCTCCAACATGTTCTTCGTCATCAGAGTCTGCATCGCTGCTCTCCTCATCATCACTCCCGGCCAAAGATTCAGCCGTTGATGTTGTCATCTTGGTCTGCAAGACGTAGGGTCCATCAACACGAGGGACCTGTGCAAGACCTTTCTTGGCAGGGTAGGAAATGTTGATGTCCTTGGTAGGGACTATCACTGCTTCCTTCTCTGTAAAAACAACTGTCATGCCATGGTCAGTTATCTTAGAGACTGAGAGCAGGTTGGTTGTGAAGTTGGGCAAGTAGACTACCCCCTCTACCTTGAGGTCGGAGTCCACTCCGTTGACACCCACTGTGACCAGCCTGTCACCAATCCCCACAGCTGCCTCAACCTTGCCGTTGGCGACTCTGAAGTTTTTTTATTGTATGGAGCAAGAGAGATGAATTCTCTCTTCTCATAAGTGGTGTGCTCGTTTGTGCCCGAGTCAAGGCCATAAGCTCCTCGCCTGAGTATTTCCCTCCCTTTGTTGGAGGCACACTCAGCCATCAAGCTTGTGGGATCCTTCCCACCATGTCCCCCTCGCCATTCATCCTCGTCTCCTCCCTCCTTCTTGGGTGCCCGGCACTCCCGAGCCTAGTGTCCAGCCTTACCACAGTTATGGCAGTTTCCTTGACACTTTGGACCCCTTCCACCAATGCCGTTGTTTCCCTTGTATCCAAAGGAGGAGGTATTGCGAAAGGCACCGCTGCTTTGTGAGGCAAAGGCAGCCATGTTTGCTTCACTACTGCTACGACGCATGGCTTCATTCCGCACATACTCCGAGACGATGGTGTAGGATGCTTGCTCTTCGGTCCACCCTCCAATCACTGTGATCATGGGACCCCAGCTCTCCGTTAGCGTCATCAGAAATATCATGGCCTGCATATCGGATTTCAGGTCCCACCCCATGCCATTGGCTTGTTGCAAGAGATTCTCAAACTATTGCATAAAAGCGGAGACATCCTCCCCTTCACCAAGCCTCATACTAATGAGGTTCTGTATAATGAAGAGACGGTTGGCAAGTGAGGAGGACTGAAACACCTTACCCAGTTTGGCATATACCGTGGCTGCCACTGTACAATCGCTGATGTGTGAGAGGACTGAGGGTTGTATGGAGGACACGAAAACGGCAAGAGCCTTCTTGTTGAGCTTGACCCATGCCACTAGGTCAGCACCCTCCTCCTTTGGTGCTGGGATACTTCCGTTGAAATATCCTAGCAAGTCTCTCTCATCCATGATGATCTCAAACTGCCACTTCCAGAGCGCAAACCCCTCTCGATCAAACTTGAGGATGGCAGAATGATTCCCTGGTTCCCCTGTCCCTGCCATCCCTACACCTACATCTGCTACAACTGCTACACCTGTTGTTGATGCCAATGCACCTGTGTTTGAGGCCGTTGTAGGCTGTTGGTGAGAAGAAGCAACTGCTGGCCCTGTTCACATTGGCCGATGCAAGCAGATGTAGGTTGATGTAGGCTGATGTAGGCTGATGTCAGCTCCCAAGGCAGAAAGGTGCATATGTGTTGCATTCCCCTCCAGCTCATGATTGACCTGCAAACAGAGAGGATGGGTGAGAGCGAAGGTGCTCTCACTGCTTGTGACTTTGGCGGTTGCGTGCGTGAAACTTCTCTAACCGGAGGAGTGGGTCCATAACCATCTGTTAGCTACTGAGCTCACCACCTCTGGCAGAGATGCCACGAAACCAAAAAGCTCACAAAGGTTTTTACACCTTCTACCTTTGCAGGTATGTGTCATGCACCCCAAACTTAATCAGGCATACAATTCACCTTCAAGAGTACTAACGCCTTAGCATTACATCTCAAGAAGAGCTCAAGTCGTCAATACGCAAGAGAGCATCAAGCAAGGCTTGATTAATCTGCATGCAAAACAAGTCCTTTTGTAGCTGTCTGTCCAGTCCTAGAACTCAAAAGCACATTCCTGAGAAGTGGCTTGACTCTGCCACATCACAAGAGACTTGCGTTGTGGGCTTGACACATAAGCATCCTTGTGCCAAGGTGACTGATCAGCCGTGTTGCTTCCCAGAAGTAACGGACTTTCTTTCTTGGAAGGTTCCAAAACAACCAAGATGTGCATGGAGCCATGATCAAACTCATGACGTCTCACTTGGCCAAATCAACAAAATGGCCAAGTTAACCACTCACCTACATGGTGTACTCATAGGTCATGTCTCACATGAGACAGAGCATAGTTGATTCACCCTACAACAAATCCAAGGGTCATACCTCCACAAGGGGCAGAGCATTCCTCATCCGTCATACAAGACTGAACAAGGGGCAAACATATTCAACATAGACTTACCTGTCATCGTCAGGGCTGGATCCATATCCTCCACAGCAGCAGGTGACATCAAGAGGAGCGTAGGCACGAGGTCTCTAGATGGTGCCACTTGCGGTCCCGTTCGGTGGATGCCCAGGGGTGGCACAGGAGATCCGTACGGATCGGGATGCATCTACTGGACTTTTGGGGGAGAGTGTGCAGACGGCTCACACCAGTCTGGCGGATGTTGGAGTGCTTGGGACGTGCATGTCATTGAGGTCGACATCTACGCTGGGGCAGCAGCCGGACATTTTACAACAGCAAGTTGCATCATGAGGAGTGCAGGTCCCGTGTGCCTTGGCGGTGCCACTCGCGACTCCGATCGGTAGTGACCTTGTGATGGCATAAGAGTATTGTGCGGATCGGGATGTCCCATGCAGATTTTCGGGAGCGTTGGCGCACGGGACTCACACTAGCCCGACAGCGGTCTTAGTGCATGAGCAAAGTCGGCCGGCTGGTCTTTTAGAGGTTGAGGCATTCTTGAGAACATCAGTTCTCAGAGATGTCGCTAGGACATTTTACATCAGACACAGCAGGCTCCACTGTCTCATTCGCGCTACCTATGGACCAGATATATTGTAAGGAGTCTTCCATGTTCCTACACTCTCCGAGTTCCCGTACACACGACGGAGCAGCGACATACATGACTGAGTCAGATGGTGGTCCTCACTCTATCATTGAGCAGGTGGCAGTGACCAGCCTTTCCGGCGAGACAGTGCGTGAGTGCCAGATACGCTTGCTGGTCGCCTTGACAGGCATTGTCGAGCCGGAGTCCTGCACACATGTGTCCACTACGGCGGCAGTCGAGGAAACTAGAGCAGATGCGTACACGCGGATGGAGTCACATTGTCAGTAGGACCTGACATCTGCCCTCTCGTTTTCACCTGTTGGTGAACCTGCTGATTACATCGACACTGAGAGTGGTAGTACCTGTACGGACGACATTTCCACATGCTCCGCGGACTGTGACGACTCCTCCTCCTTCTCTCTCGACATGTGACCGCTCACTCCTCCTATGACAGACACGAGTTGTGGTGTGGATGCGACATCTGCAGCTGCATCCGATGTAGCATCTCAATACATTACAAGTTTGGTTGAACCTTAGTAGGATGCAGCAGCACCGGCTCCATCGTCTTTAGTAGCAGAGGTGCAGGTAGAGTTGTACTCACGAGTTCTACAGTCTATATGTGTAGCATCCAGTGAGGAAGAGTCTATGCTACGCGGGGTATACGTGGGCCACCTCCACATGTCGAAGGCAGATTACGCCGACCTATAGGAGCGTATAGTGATGCTGCAGTGGGAGATGATGGCAACACGTAAGCAATTCTCAGAGGAGGGGAGCATCACTACTATCGGCACAATAGCCTTCCGCCACCACCATCTGGTACACCCATACTCGGGGAGAATCTTATGGCAGCTCTGAGGTTGACATTCGACAAAGATACTACCATAGGAGAGCTGAGCGTGCCTTCAGTTTCCTCCATCATCACTCCTGTCGACTCTGTCATCGCTCCTCGTGCGCCCGCCATCACGTACCATCATCCACCCGACTCAGGTGCTCCATCGTCACCTTTGTCCATGAGTGGTGATCCGGTTCATCGCTCCAGTCCTCTTCCTCTGGCTGTACACTCTTGTGCCTCAGGGTGCTCAATCTCGCCTCGGAGGCCAGCTCCGCCACTTCATCCACGCTTGCATGCTGCTCACCCATTCCCTTTGCTCCCGCGTACACAGACGCATCGCGGTAGAGCGGACAGAGGAGAGACTATCAGTTGGGACCCTTGGCAGTCACGCAAAGACTGGTACAGTCCAGGTGATGGAGATTGACGTGAAGAGTCGCAGCCGGAGACACCACTTCGTCTTTGAACATGGGAGCCGACACGCACGTGATAGGGGGAGCTATCTCTACATGATGGACACACCGCATGACTCATTGCCCAGGATCTGTTAAGCTATGACATCAACATCTCCATCGAGGACATCGCTGCCAGGTTCATCTGACTAGGGGGAGTGTTGTGTGGACCTCGACTTGACGCGACGTCATGGGAGATGCATGGCGTATGGCTCATGCTACGTGCTTGCACAGCTACATGTGGATGGTAGCACACTGTTGGTCGAGACCCGGACAATTGATAGGTTGTACCAGTGTCACAAGGAGACCATGTGGCTATACAACGTGTGGCATGTGCATGCGAGCTGGGTCGCTCTTAGTGGTCGAGACCCGGACACGTGGTGAGTTGCACCCGTGTTACGAGAAGATCCTCGCATGATCCTGTGTTTGGATGATGATGCTATTGTGTTGGATTGCTTGTAGCAGTCGAGACCCGGGCATTGGTACCGCCAGTGTCACGAGGAGACCATCTTGTCATCTGACATGTATATGATGTGCATAACACTGGTTTCTGTGCATGTGCATCACTCCTCTCATGGTCAAGACCCAGACACTTGGTGAGATGTCCAGTGTGGAGGGAGACCTTTGATCGGTACCAAATCAGAGTATGTGTGGTTCACTGGTGCACATTGTGGTTTGGAATACGTTGTTGTTCCGTGCATTAGTTCATTTGTTGTGGCGTGGACGTCTATGTCAGCCAGGGGGAGTGTTGGTTTGTGTGGCTTCCACCCGTCACGGCTGACGCCGATGCATTATCCATGTACCACATTGGCGGTATATGATAGAGGAGGGCGTGAATACACGACAAGCCTTTGGATTGTCCCGAGACTTCTCCAACACCTACTACAGCGCCGGTGAGACGCGATCGATGCGTTCCGGTAGCCCTGTTGGCTTCTTTGGAGTTAGGAGAGTTTTCTCGGTGGGTTGAGACCCGCACACCCAGTGGACTGTACCAGTGCGACGAGGAGACCCGGTGGCTATACTAGCGCTTCCGATGTTCGAAAAGTTGTTTTGGGTGTCTAGACGGTGATTTTGAGATTTTCTACCACTGCTCGTATTTTCTCGACGGTCGAGACCCAGGCACTTGGAGAGTTGTTCCGGTGTCTCGAGGAGACCACCATTATTGTTGTAGTGGTGTACGCAAAATGTTCTCCTCGCTTACTCATTTGGGTTCAGCGGGGGTGACGGTGTAGCAAGAGGGCCGCTTCGGCCCTCCCTCCTCGCTGAAGCGAGCGGTGGTTGCGCACCACCCCTCGCGTTAGCGAGGGCTGGCCGGCGGCCAGCACTTCCCTGGTCGCCGGCCAGCTCGCTGCCGGCCGGCTAGACGGCCGGTAGCCGGCCAAGCGACCGGCCTGCCACCGGCCAGCCAGCCGCCAGCCGCTGATCGCGGCCTCAGCCCGATCGGCGGCTGAGAGGCCACGAGGGCCTCGAGGGCGAGGCCTCGTGGCCTTGTGCCCTCGCCCCCCCCTCGCCCTCCTTGCAAAACAAGCAAGCAAGGATGAGGGATAAGGGGAAGAAGCATGAGGTCGAGAGAGCTGGTGTGAAATCGCCAGTGTGCCTCACACGCGACCATTTCACGCCAGAACGGCAAAACGTAAATCAAAGTTCGTTCGCGACGAACTTCGACATAAAACAAATGAAAGAACTCGTACAAACACACGAGTTCAAGGTAAAAACTCCCGGTTTGGGTCCCAAAACCAGGGGTTTGGTTAAAAACGGAAATGGGCCTCCGGAGCCTCAAAAAATTTGAGTCTCCCTGCTCTGGGTCGTTGATGACGATTGCCCCTCAGTCCTGCGAAGGGGGTAAACCCCTGACACGGACTGAGAATGCCATTCTGCGAACTCCGACAAGGACCTCATAGCAAGAGCTGGAGACTCAGCCCGTTACAGTGGTTCTCAGAGCCAGACGACCCTCGTGACCAAGAGTTTGATGGAAACGGTGGCTATGACATAGATAAAACACCGTTGGCAGCTGCAAGCAGAAGCAGAAACGCCAGAAGGGACTACGGCATCTATGCTTCACCGTTTGAAGCGCCATAAAGTGCTTTAGGAAGCTAGAGAAGAGCTCTATCTTTTGATGCTTCTTCTCCACAGTCTCTCCTCACCTCTAGGGGACCTAAGGGAGTTTTGTGGGAGGGGTGGGGAGTGTCCATCCCCAAACCACCAATCTTTCCCCTCTCTTCAAGGTTCCCTCCTTCCCTCCTTCAACCAAAAATTGGGACAGCATTTCTTCCCACGGCCAGGGGCTCTCAAAGCTTGAGGAAGCTCTAAAAAAAGGGAGGAAAACACCTTGGGGACTTTTGGCTGCTCCCTCAACGCCGCCGGCTCAAGGAGGACGCCGCCAAGGGGTGCGAGACGTGCCAAGAAGACGCAAGAAGAGACCAAGGAAGACTTGAAGACAAGAAGAAAAGTAGTCTTTTCATTCTTGACCTTGTACTTGCTTGATTTCTTGCTCTTTGTCTTAGTTTTGTGAGCTGTACTCACACTTTTTGTTACTCCCTTGTATTGTTACACTCTATTTTCCTAGATCCTAGTTGCTACCAAGTGCCATGAGTCACGGCTTAGGAGGACTAGTTTCTAGACCCACGACCTTGTGCCAATGTGGCGGCCTAGGAAAATAGAAAATAAACTTATAATTGCCTCACCAATCGTGAGAGCAATGTCTCAGGAGGCGGTTCCTCCTCGTTGTGGGGTGATCCTCACAATGACCTTCACGTGCTAGTTGCACGAACGACGAGATAGCAAGTGCCGGACCGTCCAAGACAAACAAGGGCAAGGTGGTGATGGCCTCACCACGAGCTCTTGGCAGACTCCAAATCTTGGGAGCCGCCGCCGCGACCACGGTTGCCAATCCAAAGGCAACCGTACCGCCTAAGGCAACCGTGCCGCCTAAGGAAACCGTACCACCTAAGGCCACCGCACCGCCTAAGGCAACCGACGCCGACCTCGGCGACACTGAGAAGCGTGCGGAGGCCAAAAAAGTGCTCGACGAGCACGTCGACGCGCACATGGACGATCCCCACGCGACGGACAACCCAATGGACGAGGATCTCATAGAAGGGGACCCCGACAAAGAGCACGACGCCAACGATGGCAAAGGCGATGAGGATCGTGACCATCGTCATCGTCGTACGGTGAATTCTAGCCGATTTCTCGAGAAGGATAAGACGCCTGCCACGTCACCTGAAGCTGCCGATGGTAGCGAGACTGCCGAGGGCAGCAAGGGCGCTGAAAGCGGTCACACGGGAAGTTCCCGCGAGAACGAGCCGCACAACGAAACTGCGAAGGCAATTCGCGAGGACCGTCGTAGACTCACAGAGTTTGCTGCTGAGACGGCAGGCCGACTCAGGATCACCACCGACGGGGGGGATACGGCACCCCTCAAAGGAATGGGGGCGGACCCCCCTTCCTACGATGCGGCTGCAATGGGGCAAGGCAGCGCCCAGTCGAGCGTCGTCGCCAACGACAGTCTACTACGAAAGGTGGGACTCCTTGGAGGCATGTATGCAAACCGTACCCTCTTGAAATGGGTAAGGGTGCACGGACAACGCGAGGCCTTGGAGGCTATCGCCGATGCTCTGACGACATCAGAGCTCAAGTTTGTGTTCGCCAAACTGCTAGCCCACGTCGGGCAGAGCATCACGGACCTTGACCATGATCGCCAGCTGCAGCGCCTGGCCGCCCATGAGGCAAGCCGCCGATGCAATGACCTCAACAAGGCAGTGCAGAGCATGACCCAATGCAGATACAGCAGCAAGCGCAGCATGCCGCTGCTGTGGATGCCACTGCTAGTGGCAGCGACGACTTGCCTACCTCGACGACTTCGGGGTCGGTCATGAACACGTCCTTCCTCCACAGTGTGGAGATCTTCCGGAAGGGCGTGAAGCTGACCGACTGGCTGAACTGCATGGAGCACGTTCTACATGTCCACAAGGCTCTACTCAGCCACTGGGGCGACCTTGCCACGACGCGGCTTGAAGACAAACTCTTCAAGTATGTGGTCAAAGAGTGGACTACGCAGCAGCTGCACCTCGAGTTGCAGCCCATGCCGTGGGAGGCCTTCTACGCGATCATGCGCAAGAAGTGCACCCAACATGAGGAGGCGCAGTGCGCTTTCCACAAGACCAAGGACTTCAGGTAGCTGGGCAGCTCGCTCGAATCCTACTTGAGTGAGTTTGCCGCACTCGTGGAGGAAGTCGAGTGCTTCACCGAAGGCGATGGGACTCAGACCTTCAAGTACCCAGAGTGCATGCTACTGGAGTACTTCCGTGATGGTCTCGCCAGCGAGAAGCTCAAGGACAAGACCACCACGACAGCCACTGGCCAAGCTTGGATAAGCTGGAGGGCATTGTGCAACTATATGAGCGAAGTGTATTCGGCGAACCCGAAGCACTACTCCGATGCACGGCTGAACACGCGTGCACGGCAAGGCCGCGACATACCCATTGACGCTACAGGGGCTGGTGGGTCAGTGGGACAGCGAGGCGGGGCCAAGGGCAAGCAGCCTACAAACCCTCTAGCCAAGAAGGCTGGTGGATACAAGGGCCCCAACAACAAGCGCAGCCGCGAGAATGACAAGCTACAGGCAGTGCGTGAGCGCCGCAACACATCCTTCCGCGAAGAGCTCTGCCACAACTGCATGCAACCGGGCCACTTTAGGGCTCACCGCCCTCAGGCTGCTGGGGGTGGACAAGAGGCCGCGGCGTTAGCTACAGCAGTAGCACCTCATGGGGATGGTGTGGCAAGAGGCCGCGGACAGGGCCGTGGACAAGGTTGCGGTCGCGGCAATGGGCCCGGCCGTGGTAACGGACAGGGCCGTGGGGCGGGGTTTCCCCATCCCTGAGTGACGTCAGTGGGGACCACTCAAGGGTAAAACTGGATCACGAGTGTGGGTTCATGTTTTCAGATGAGGATGTTAAACAATTTGATTTTTTAATGAGTTCAAATTCATCTGTTGTCTTCTCTCCTCTTGTTGAACCGCATTCTACACTTGCTGATCGATATTGTCCACTAAACCTTGCATCTCCGGACGAGATGCATGATCGTAAATGCTTAGTGGTGGCGACACCGACCATTGTGCAAGAGTTGTGTGACACAGTGATTGAAGCAAACGCCCTCAAAGCAATGAGTTCAATCACGTTTGCAGTACCTTTAGTCGACGATTTTGACCCTGTCAAATTTAAAGACTGGAAGGTACTAGCCGAATTCACACGTGCCCACAAGATATGGACTCGAGTGGGTGAATCATTAGAGTTGGGACGCCCGTCGTATAGATTCCGTGTTTATCACAAACCCAGCTTGCCGATGACTCTTTTGTTAGCCTTGGCTTTACCCAACAGGTTGGCCTGAAGTATGAGCCATCGAATGGCACAATTGTTGTCGGTGACAACCATACGGTACCCGTGATCGGTATTTGTAAAGCAAATAATTGCATTCAAGGGTACACACAAAGAGTGTAACATTGAAGGTACTCAACCTTCTTGACCCGTTTGATGTGGTGCTAGGCGACCCCTGGCGCCGTGAGAACAAGGCTCTAATGTGCTTTGAATCAAAGTGCTTGATCTTCCAAAAAGGACAACGCCGCTTTACGTTGATTCCGAGTACAGTCTTATCACCAACCCAACTCAAAGTCCATGCCAGCTTGTCTGCGATGCAGGTCAAGAGACGTATTCGACAAGGTTGTCGATGATTCTTAGCTCAGCTGCAGAAAGTGGAGGACGATGTGAAGGAAGACACGCCACAAGAGATCAAATCTCTATTGGCGGAGTTTTTGGATGTATTCCAAGACCCACCGGCTGGGCTTCCACCAGAAAGACACATGGGCCACACAATTCCACTGCAACTGAAGGCGAGACCTCCGTTCAAACCCATGTATCGCCTTAGTCCAGCAGAAAGGCAAGAGGCCAAACGCCGAATCAAAGAGTACCTTGCAGAATAGTCGGTCGAGCCCAGTAGCTTGCTGCACGGTGTGCCGATCCTTTTTGTGAACAAAAAGGATGGTAGTTTACACATGTGCATGGGTTACCGGGCATTGAACAAGCTGACGCTGAAAAATCGATTCCCCTTACTGCGGATTGAGGACCTTTTTGACCAACTCCAAGGCGCAAAAGTGTTTGCATCCTTGGATTTGTCTCAAGGGTACCATCAAATCTGCATCACGGAAGATGATGTGCCCCAAACCGCGTTTCGAACGCACATGGGACACTATCAGTGTCCCATATCCGAGTGTTATGCTTTGGGCTTACAAATGCCCTGGCAACCTTCCAAGGAGAAATGAACCCAACATTCGCCAAGCAACTCGGACAGTTTGTCTTGGTTTACCTAGATGACATCTTGGTTTTCTCCAAATCAATGGAAGAGCACATAGAACATCTGCGCGAAGTTCTCGCAATACTTCGGGAAAAGAAGTTCTATGCTAAAGTGAGCTCATCTTGTGCAAGTTTGCACAAGATGAGCTCGAATACATTGGACACATCGTCGGCAAGGACGACACCCGTGTCGACCCACGAAAGGTCCAAGCCATTGTGGACTGGCCACGTCCCGAGAATGTTGGACAGATTTGGTCTTTCCTCGTCCTTGCAAACTACTTTCGACGATTTATGCAAGGGTATTCGACCCTGGTAGCACCGCTAACCAGACTCACGTGAAAAGACGTGCGTTGGGAATGGACACCTGATTGCGAGAACGCTTTTCTCAAAGTCAAAGAGCTCCTATCCATGGGGCCTGCCCTAGCTCTTTTGGATCCATCGCAACCGTGGGAGGTTCAATATGATGCGTTGGTAGTAGGACTCGGAGCAGTCCTCATGCAGAATGGTCTCCCACTTGCGTATGAGAGTTGGAAGCTCATTCCCGCGGAAACGCGGTACACGACTGGGGATGAAGAACTCCTTGCAGTAGTACACGCTTTCAAGATGTGGCGTTGCTACCTTGAGGGTGCAGAAGGGGGTGTGACGGTCATGACCAACCATAATCCATTGGTGTTTTTCAAAAGGCAACCAAACCTGTCAAGACGATAGGCGCATCGGAGTGAATACCTGAGTCGATTCTCGTTCACATGGGATTATCGGCCAGGACGCATCAATGTGGCCGATCCACTAAGCCGACAGCCTATGGACATTACAGCAACCACCAAGGTCAGTGGGTGTTTTATGGCCATTGCAACAGCAACAGTACATCCACCAGATCTCCCTGCACCTCTGCGGCAACCACCACAAGAGATTATCCATTACTACGATTTTGTAAACAGGATCCGGATGGGATACTGTGTGGATTCTTGGTTTCAAGACTCTCAAAATCTGGACAAGTACGGCTTGGTGGAGGCCGCAGGAATCTTCTGGCACGGAGAACAAGTTGTTGTGCCAAACTCGGGAGACCTCCGAGCAAAGGTTATCTCCCAGTTCCACGACCCGCCGGTCGCAAGTCATGTGGGACCCCGAAAGACCGGACAGGCACTCTCGGACCACTATGGGTAGCCAGGATGGAGTGTCGATGTTCGTAAGTATTGCATGACATGCAACCCATGTCTTCGGAATAAGGCTAGTAACAAGAAGCCTGCTAGACTCCTCCAACAGCTTCCCATTCCCGGGACTCCATGGGAGTGCGTCAGCATGGACTTCATTACTGGTCTTCCGTACATTGCCCGTGGCCACGATGCAATACTAGTGGTTGTGGATATCTTGACGAAGATGACACACTTCATTCCTACAACCACTGACATGAACGCAGAGGAGACCGCTCGTCTCTTCTTTGAGGGTGTCGTAAAGTACCACAGCTTGCCGTTGCGCATTATCTCCGATCGAGATCAAAAGCATTCTAGTAAATTCTGGCAAAAGATGCACGAGTACTTCGGCAGTGAGTCCCAAATGTCGACACCATTTCACCCTCAAACTGACAGATGAACAGAGCGCATGAATCCCACTCTGGAGCAAATGCTCCGCATGTACGCGGACCCTTCCATGCATGATTGGGACGAATTCCTAGCACCGGCGGAGTTTGCGGTAAAGACCTTGGTGAATGAGTCCACACAGTTGACACCGTTCGTGTTGAACAGTGGTCGGCATCCAGTGGTACCCTCTTCATTGGTGAAGAGTGGGAGTACAGAAGGGCAGGTTCCTTCTGCTCAAGCCTTTGTTGAGTGCATGACTCCTTGTTACAGGAGGCGAAGGGTCATCTTCAAGCAGCTCGGCAGCAACAAAACACATATGCCGACAAAGGTCCCCGAGAGGTCTCGTTTGACATCGGTGAAAAAGTGTTGCTTAGCACTAAAACCTTCGGCTGAAGTCGCCAGGGGGCAAGAAAACGTCTACCGAAGTGGATTGGGCCGTTTCCCATTGCGGCACGCATCCGGCCAGTGGCATACCGATTGCTACTTTTGCCGAGTATGAAGATACATGACGTGTTTCATGTGAGCCTGCTGACTCCATACAAGGCAGACATAACCGTTCAGCCACCGCCAGCACTCCTTGCTGCCGACGACCAATACAAGGTCCTTTGCCTACTCCAGCACCAAGAGCATACTCTTCAGTCGTGCGTTGTTAGGGAGTACCTCGTTCATTAGGCCGGTTGTGGACCTGAACAAAATTCATGGGAGCCCGAATCTCGGTTGCCCATAGGGGTGGTCAACGAGTACTGGAGCAAGCTTGCAGCTCGGACAGATTGACGCGTGGCAGGAGGTACCACCTGAACACGGAAAAATTGAGCAACATTCCCACAAGGCAGCATTCATGGACGGCGACCATAGGCGGTTGGGGACACCCAACATGGTTGTCGCGCGAACGCTCCAGCCTAAAGGGTGGAGGCCGCTAGCCGTGCTGACCTACAAGCTGCAGCTTAGGTCTATGTACCATGCACGTGTTCATGTCCAGCTATTGATTGAAATTATTAACCTTCTTTCACAATGTTGATGACTCACCAACTCACGATCCTGCTTGTTGTTCATGAACCGAGACGGTTCATAACATGTGCGGAGGAATGTAGCGGGAGGGCCAGTCCGGCCCTCCCTCCTCGCTGAAGCAAGAGGTGGTTGCGCACCACCCCTCGCATCAGCGAGGGCTGGCCGGCGGCCATTACTTCGCTGGCCGCCGGCCAGCTCGCTGTCGGCCGGCTAGACGGCCGGCGGCCGGCCAAGCGACCGGCTGGCCACCGGCCGGCCAGCCGCCAGCCGCCGATCGCGGCCTCAGCCCGATCGGTGGCTGAGAGGCCACGAGAGCCTCGAGGGCGAGGCCTCGTGGCCTCGTGCCCTCGCCCCCCTCGTCCTCCTTGCAAAACAAGCAAGCAAGGACGAGGGATAGGGGGAGCGAGGGTAAGGTCGAGAGAGCGGGTGCGAAATCGCCAACGTGCCTCGCACGCGATGATTTTACGCCAGAACGGCAAAACGTAAATCGAAGTTCATTTGCGACGAACTTTGACATAAAATAAACAAAATAACTCATGCATACACACGATTTCGAGGTAAAAACCCCCGGTTTGAGTCCCAAAAACGGAAATGGGCCTCCGAAGACTCGAAATATTCGAGTCTCCCTGCTCTGGGTCGTTGATGACGATTGCCCCTCAGTCCTGCAAAGGGGGTAAACCCCTGACGCGGACTGAGAACGCCATTCTGCGAACTCCAACGACGACCTCAGAGCAAGAGCTGGAGACTCAGCTCGTTGCAGACGGGGCCTGGTGCGTCTTGCTGCCGGCGCCCCTACTTAAGCCTGCTAGGGGCTCATTTGTATTGTCTCCTTGTTCTTTTGTATTCAGCGTTCCAGACTTAGCCCAATTCTTGCCGTCTTGCATCCCACTCACACAGAGAGCTCATGTTTGTTTTTGCATGGGCTTGCACGCCCTAGAATATCTCCAATTAGTGTTAGCGCCATAAAGCAGCTTAAAACTGAATGTGAATGATTAGGAATGAAGAATGAGCAACAATGGGAGACTCCTCCAAGTTCTAGCTCCCCCTCCTAGCTCTGTAGAACTTGTTGCTCAGCTAACCAACCAATCAGAAAATAGTCCTATACCTATTTTCTGGCAGGCAGGGTTTTCTCAGTGAGCCTGCTTGACTGCCAACAGCCCAAAACCCGGGCGTCGTCCGTTTTGCCTGAAAACTGGACCATACCGAAATACCAACGCTGCAAATGAAGTTGTGCTGTCAGAATCAGCTAGAAAAACAACACTAAAGAGTTCTAGCTGCCTGAACCCAAGCAGTGCCTACAATGGTCCATGATGCCAAACAGTGCCACGCAACATTAGACACGGACCTTAGGCAGAGCATGACCTGCAGACGCATGCAGACAGCATCTGTAGTGACAGTGATCACCGTGGAGGCCTGCCGATGGAGCTGAGCGCGTTGCCATAGGGAGGAGGCTCGAGCGAATTGCGAGTAGGCCTCAGCGTGCGTTGGCTCCACCAGACGACACTCGAACAACGTCGAGTCTCGCCGTGAGTCATCTGCACGCCGATATACACAAGCCGGGAGAACACAACAGAGCACAAGAGAGATGCGCAAAAAACAACAAATTGTAGCTTGTATGCATGTGAGTGGCGTCAAGTCCTGAGATCACCAAGACACTGACATAACAAGACCGACTTCACGTTGGTGGCTTGTTCTTACTATTACAACTAGCATTACACTTCTGGCTAGTTTGGGCTAGAAAACCTAGGCACCAGGTTGGGGCAGCACCGTTGTTGATGCAGCGTGCGGGCTTCCACGCTCTTTGCTTAAGTCAGCTGCCCCCTCAGTCTGCTGCTCTAGAGTCTAAGTCTGGAAGCTCAAGGTTTGTTACTTAGACATGCGCGCGCAAGAGTTAGCGCCAGAAAGCAGCTGAAAACTGAATGCAACTGGTTAGGAATGAAGAATGAGCAACAATGGGAGACCCCTCCAAGTTCTAGCTCCCCCCTACTATTGTAGAACTTGTTACTCAGCTAACCAGCCAATCAGAAAATAGTGTTGGACCTTTTTTCTGGCAGGCAGGGTTTTCTCGGTGAGCCCTGCCAGACGCCCGACAGCCCAAGACCCGGGCGTCGTCCGTTTTGCCTAAAAACTGGACCATACCATAACACTGACGCTGCAAACGTACTCGTGCGGTCGGAATCAGCTAGAAAAATAGGAGTGAAGAGTTATGGCTGCCCGAACCCGGGCAGTGTCTACGACGGTCAGTGACGCCAAGCAGGGCCACACAGCAGGAGACACGGACCCTAGGCATAGCATGACGATGCAGACATAATGCCACAATCAGAAACAGAACTGAGTGCATGGAAACAGCATCTGCAGTGGTAGAGACCGCCGGCGGCTCGACTGTTGCGGAGGCCTGCCGATGGAGCTGAGCGCATTGCCGTAGGGAGGAGGCTTCAGCGAGTGTGCGTGGGCCTAAGCGCGCATCGGCTCCACCGCGCGACACTCCAGCAGCGTCGAGTCTCGCTGTCAGTCATCTGCATGCTGATGTACACAGGTCGGGAGGACACAACAGAGTACAATGAGAGATGCGCGAAAAACCAACACTCCCCCATGACTCACAGGTATAGTGCACATATGCGGGCAGAGACCCAGACACCGACCAGAATCCCCCACAGCACGCAGAGATACAAGCAGGGACAAAGAGAGCAACTCATGGACGCACGCCGACTGAACTCACGGCCTTCTTGAACGAGTCACGCTTCTGTGCCTTGGTCAAGAAGTCAGCCAACTATCGTGTTGTCTCAACCCACACGATGCTGCTGCTGCCGTCATGCAACAACGAACGCACATAGTGATACTCAACGTTGATGTGCTTTGTGCATGTGCGATGCACAACGTCATTGTCGGCGATGGCCATTGCACTCTCATTGTCACAATGCAACGTGATGGATGCAACAGGCTGACGCAACTCGGACAACAAATGACGCAGCCACACACTCTCACATGCGCCTGAGCCAAGAGCCGCATACTCAACCTCAGCAGTGCTGAGTGCAATGCACCCCTGCTTGCCACTCTTTCAGGACACAGTTGTGCCGCCAATCAGAAAGATCCAGCCTGTGCGAATCTGACCGTCCGGACTGCCGGCCCAGTCACTGTCGGTGTATCCCACCGCAAACACAGACGGCTGACGGCGGAACATGAGACCTCGCCGAGGAGTCGAGACCACATAGCACAGTACTCGGATCGCGGCCTCGTAGTGGAGGTGACACGGCTCCTGAGAGAATTGGGCTAGGAGGTTGACGGCGAACGCGATGTCTGGGTGCGTTGTCGTCGCCAGGAACATCAGTAACCCGATGACTCGCAGGTACGTGGTCACGTCGACTGGCTCCCCCACGATGGCTGGGTTGGGACTCTTCAGCTTCACCTGGCCGTCGGGTGACATGGGTGAGGATGCCCTCGGCACAAGTGGCAGGTCCTTCGCAAAGCGGGTGGACAGGGTCTGCAGATAGGCGGCCCGGTGGACGTGCAGGACGCCCTGGGAGTGATCATGCTTGAGCTCCATGCCCAGGAAGACTGGGGCAGACCCGAGATCCTTCATCAGGTAGGCGGCGTGTAGCAAGTCCTTGACACGCTGGACGGCAACAATGTCTGGCGACGCAATGAGGAGATCGTCGACATACACCAGAACAGCATCAAAGGTCTGGCCTTGCAGAATGACAAACAATGTAGGGTTCGCGGTGCTGTGTTAGAGCCCACCACGAAGGAGCGTGCTGCTGATCTCCTAGTTCCAGCACCAAGGCGACTGCTTCAGGCCATAAAGGGCCTTATGCAGCCGCCACACTCTGCCGATGCCATCGTCGAAGCCTGGTGGCTGCACCATGTAAAGCTCCTCACCCTCTAGTGAACCATGGAGAAAAGCGTTGCTCACATCCATTTGATGCAGCTCCCACCCATGCTGGGCGACCAGGCTGAAGAGCGCCAGGCTGGTGGAGAACCGGCCAACTAGGGCAAAGATCTGGTCGTAGTCAACCCCAGGAACCTAGGCAAAACCCTTTGCTGTAAGGCGGGCCTTGTATTTGTCAAAGGACCCGTCAGGCTTCCACTTGCGCCAAAAGACCCACTTGGCGCCCATGGCCTTCCGACCTGGGGGAAGGTCGACGAGGTCGTACACATAGTGCTGTCGGATGGCGGCGAGCTCATTGGCGCAGGCAGCATTCCAGTGTGCAACCTCAAGAGAGGTGCGTGCCTCGCGCAAGGTGGCTGGGTCCTCCGGGGGCGCTGTGGAGCGGACTAAGAGAGTGTGTGCCTCTCGAGCCCCAGGTGGGATGCCCACGAATGTGGCCATGATAGCGTGCCGATGCTCGTGATGGAGCATGGCATAGCCCAATGTGGAGCCCGGGTGCAGGTCTGCAATGATGGCTCAGGTGGTCAGGCCGAGGGCCTTGGTGCCAGGGTCCACACTCACGACTGAGGGAGTGGAGGAGACACGTGGAGCCACGAGGGATCGAGGCGCCACGGAGCGTGGTACGACAGTCTGCGCGCTCATCGACGGCCTGGGTCGGAGGCTGCCGCCTGGACCACATGTGTAGCGTGGCAAGGCAGGCGACGGCACTGAGTTTGTCGGGCCAATGGAGGCGGACGGGGTTGCTGGCCCAGAGGGACAAGCGGACATGACTGGGGCTGCCGGCCCGGAGGGGCCAGCCGATGCGACTGGTGCTGCCGGCTCGGAGGGACCTGCGGACACGACTGGTGCTGTCGGCCCAGAGGGACTAGCGGATGCGACTGTGGATGCCGGCCCAGAGGGACCAGCGGACACGACTAGGGCTGCTGGCCCGGAAAGACCAGCGGACACAACTAGGGCTGCCGGCCCGGAGGGACCAGCGGACGCGACTGGTGCTGCCGGCCTAGAGGGACCAGCGGACACCACTGGTGTTGCCGGCCCGGAGGGACCAGCAGACACAACTCGGACTGCCAGCCCGGAGGGACCAGCGGACACGACTGGTGCTGCCGGCCCGGGGGGACCATCGGACACAACTGGGGCTACCAGCCCCGAGGGACCAGCGGACGCGACTGGGGCTGCCGGCTCGGAGGGACCAACGGATGTGTCACCCGGAAGCAGTAGGACGGAGGATGGACTCACCACTCCCCCACACAACGGGATAGACACGGACGAGCCAGAGCGAATGAGGTCGCGGGGAAACATGTCCTAGAAGAAGAGGGCATCCCGTGACTCGACGATGCAGTGCCAGGAGGGATCCCAGAAGCACCAGGCCTTGGACTGACGAGAGATCCCGAGGAAGGTGCAGGGGCGTCCACGGGGGACGAGCTTGCCGCCCTGGTACGGGGCGGGCAGCCACACAACGGCCAAACAACCCCAGACGCAAGCAGGGCGGAGGTCAACATGCTGACCGCACGAATGCTGGTACAATGTGGACAAGCAGGGTAGGGGACCGTGGGGAATCCGGTTCCAGACCCAGGTCATGTAGGCCATGGCTTCAAAGTAGAAGCCCTCGGAGAGACCGGACTCGACCCGCATGGTGCGGACGGCATCGGCCATGGTCCGGTTCCACCGCTCGGAGACACCGTTCTGGGCGGGTGTGTAAGGCGCAGATGTCTCGTGGTGGATCCCGCGGGAGGCGAGAAAGTTCGTGGCCTCACCAATGTACTCGCCGCCGTGATCGGAGCAAAAGCAGTAAAGGAAGCGGCCACACGCCAGTCCTGGATGGTTCGGGCGACATCGCTTTTTTGCCGAAGGCAGAAGACCCAGCGGTAGCGAGAATAGTCCTCCGTGAGGGTGAGGACATAGCGGCCATGCTCGCCGACGGACTCGGTGGGGAGAGGACCCATCACGTCCAAATGGACAAGGTTGAGAGGCGCGGATGCAGGGGAGGAAGACAAGGCGTAAGTGGACCGGTGCATCTTCCCCTGAGCGCAGTCAATGCACTCAGTGGGGCACGGGAGAGGGAAAGTCTCCGGATCAAGGCCTTTGGCCGGCTGGGTGCAGAGCATGCTGTCAACGGCGGTAGAGTAGACGTGGCAAAGGTGGCAGTGCAAGAGGCAGGTGTGCTGAGGCAAAAGCATACGGGTGACAAACACATGACCTGTGGCGGCCGACGGGGAAGAGACGGGAGAAGAGGAGCGGCGGGGCACATGCCACAGGTTGCCACGGGCGGTGGCGTGCAGGATAACGAGACCAGACGGACGCAGCGACACAGTGCCAACACCACGCGAGTGCACAACGTCCATGCTCATTCGGTCAAGTGCAGTGACAGACAAGAGGCTGAGCTCAAGACCAGGGACGAAGAGGATGTCGGTCAGAAAGACGTCACCGACAGGACAACGGAAACGAACAACGCCAATGCCCCGGACAGGCAACACCTGTCCGGAGCCCCTCCGGACGTCAGAGACATCGCCTACAGGACCGAGCATACTGAAGGCCTCACGAGAGGCTCTCATGTGATGCGTGGCCACGGAGTCGATGATCCAGGTCTCAACGGGGTCCTGGACCGGGGTCGCTAGATCGCTAACGGTCACATGGCAACAAGCAAGGGACGCGGACGTGGTGGACGGAGGCGCGAACCGAGACTGCCAATCGTCAAGTCATGCAACGTCGTCACAGGAAGGGGTAGAGGAGACCACGAGAGACGATGCGACAGACGAGGAAACAAGACGCGACTGCAGATCAGTCTCAGTCATGCAAGGCGGGGTAGGAGAGCAGGAGGTGACGCAACTCGCACTTCCCTAGGGAGGAGGGTGCGTCACGCTGAGCTGGAGCGCGATAAACTGCTCCAGCTGACGCTCACGAGAGGACGGCCCAGGAGTGTAGATCGAGTGCGGGATGACGGCACCAGAGCTTGGGTAAGGGAGGGACAGTGCCGACGACGGAAATGGAGGTGCCGACGGCTGTGGGTAGTACTACTGTGGCATGGGTGTCTGCTCGACTGGCGGAGCTGTCGGAGGGGCGAAGGTGCTGGGCGAGGTCGAAGTGTCAGGGCCAGCAGCAGCGACGGCGGCAGAAGCAAGACGGCACTCACGCTTGCAACACATGGTGGCAATGACGTGCGCCTCGTCCGTCGGGAGAGGGCACGTGTACCACCCGTGCCCGGGCGAGCCACAGTTGTGGCGGACCGAGCCACCGCTGCTGGACCCGGTCGACGGCTGGTGCTGTTGCTAATGCGGCGGACCCTTGCCTTTCTTGTTCCGTCTCTTCTTCTTCTTGCCTGAGGACGATGAGGTAGCGGTGGCAGAGGAGGCGACGACCATTGAGGCGACAGCAGGGGAGGCGACGGCAGGTGATGCAAGAGCCTTCGTGCGATGGAGCTCGGACTCCTGGCAAGCTTCCTCAATGCAGAGGAAGAGCTTGTATGCCCAGGGCATAAGGGTGCCCTGGGCCGCCATTGTGGAGAGGATGTCCTGGGGGTAGTGCACAAAGACGTCCGCGTACGCGCTGGTGGCACCGCGCTTGATGGTAAGGAGCGCGCACAGAGGAGGTGGAGCAGATGTGCCGAGACGACGAAGAATGTCCTCCGCCCGCTGCCAATAGGTAGTGAGTGTCTCAGTCTCCCCCATGTGCAGGGAATTGAACTCCCGGAACAGACGGCTGATCTCACCGTCACTAGACAGGAGATGGGGCCTGGTGAGGACGTGCCATGCCGCTGCAGGGTGTGGGATGTCGCCAGAGGTGAAGTCGCCGAGGAAAGGCTCTAGGGCCAGCCGGGAAGCTGGAGGGGCGACTGGGACGAGGGCACGGACAGCGCGACCAGCGTCATACAGCTGGTCGGCCTGGGTGGAGTCGTAAGGGAGGGTGTAGTAGGCCCACAGGCCCTCACCTTGCGCCCAGATCCAGAAGCTGAGTTCCCAACTCCAGAACTGCTCGCCGGCCTAAAGCGGCGGCGGCGGCGTCTCAAAGTCCTTTTGCCTGCGGCCGACGCCAAGAGTGGGGCCAAGGACGGAGGTCATTGTCTGCCGCTGGCGCTGAGTCTACTGCTGTGCTAGGTAGTATGTGGGAGCAGACACAGCTGGGCAAGCCTGCCCTGGAGGGACGAATGGCGGCGGCGCACTGGTGACAGTCTGGGAGGCTACTGGCTGCAGCGCTGCAAGCTGTTGCGTCAAGGCGGCGAGCTATTGCTGAAGAGCAACGAGGGGATCAGGGTTGCCGCCGACAACACCAGTGGGCTGGTGCTGCTGCTGCTGCTGCTACTACTACTACTGTTGCCGCTATTGTTGCTGCTGCCGCTACTGCTGCTACTGCTGCTACTGCTGCCGCTGCTGCTGCTGCTGCTGTTGCTGCTGCTGCTGCTATTGCTGCTACTGCTGCTGCTACTACGGTGGCGGCGGCGGCAGCTGCTGCTACTACTGCTGCTGCGGTGGCGGCTACTGCTCCTGCTGTAGTCGCTGCATAAAAGGGGGGGTAGGGGTCCCCCCAACAGAGGAGGACACCTCGTCACCTGGGCTACCAGCCATGGTTTGGTGTGCCTTATGTTTTTCTTTCTTTCCTTTCTGTCTTTGTGTTGCTCATGTCAGCAGTGGCTTGGGGTGGTGGGGATTCTACCCACCCCTTTGGTCTTCCCCCCTCCCTTTCTCCGCCTCCCTTTCGCCTCCTTTTTTTTGTTGATGACATCAGCAGTGACATCAGTAGTGACGTCAACACAGGGGTGTTGACATCAGTAGCGGCGGTTGTTGGGGCCGCTGCTGCAGCTACTGTTGCTACTCCTACTACAGCCGTTGCTGCTGCTGCTGTTGCTCGTGCTACTGTTGCTGCTACTACTGCTGCTCCTGTTGCTGCTGCTACTACTGCTGTTATTATTGTTCCTGCTGCTGCTGCTGCTACCGCTACTACAGTTGTAGCTGCATCTGCTGTTGCTGCAAGCTCCTATGGCTGTTGTGGTTGCTGCAGCTCGCTGCTACTGCTTGCACGCTTCTGCAACTGCTGCATGCTGCAGTTGCTGCTTGCTGCTACTACGGGTTGTTGTTGCGAGCTGCCGGGGTGGGGGATTTGTTTTTAACTATTTCTCCTTTTCGTCGTTTTTTTTTTTTTCGTTTTTCCTGTCAGCGGGCAGCAGCCCACTTTCTGCTACGAGCAACGGGCTGCTGCTCGCTGGCTGCAGCGAGCTACTGCTCGCTAGCAGCAGCGAGCTGCTGCAAGCTGCTGCGAGCTGGTAGCAACGAGCTGTTGCGAGCTGGCAGCAGCGAGCTGCTGCGAGCTGCTCGCTCGCTGCGACCTGCGAGCAGTAGTAGCCGCGACTGGCTGTTGCTAGTAGCTACTCGTTGCTGCTACTGCTGCGGATGGCTGTTGCTGCAGCTCGCTGCTACAGCTGCTGCTGGTTGATGCTTCTGCTGCACGCTGCTGCAGCTGTTGCGTGTTGTGGCTGCTGTGTACTGCCGTTACAGGCTGCTGCTGCGGGCTGCCGCTGTGCGGTGCTGCTGTTACTACTGGTGCGAGCTGCTGCTACGAGCTGCTGCTTCTGCCTACTGCTGCTGCTGCATGCGGCTGCTGCTGGCTGCTGCTGCCACTGCTCGCTACCGTTGCATGCGGCTGCCGCTGTTGCAGGTTGCTGTTGTTGCGTGCTAGTCACTACACCTGGGTGACGTTGCAGCGTGCGTCATCGCCCGCAGGTGTGTGACGCCGCTTGCCGCTCACCTCCTCGCGTCACGTGTGGGGGTCAGTGCTGCCGAAAAAACATCAGGAGCATTTCCCCTGGCCCAGTGGCCGTGGGAAAAAATCTGACGCCGCCACGAGGCGGGTCAATGCTGCCGGGAAAAACCCGACAGCATTTCCCCTGCACTGGCACGTATGGGGGTCCGCCGGCGTTGTCTGGCACCCGTTCGCCAGTCTTTTGCTGCTGCTGCTACGCTCTGGCTCTGATACCAAGCTAGAAAACCTAGGCAGCAGGTTGGGGCAGCAGCATTGTTGATGTAGCGTGCGGGCTTCCACGCACGTTGCTTAAGTCATCCGCCCCCTCAGTTTGCTGCTCAGAAACGCGCGCGCCAGAGTTAGCGCCAGAAAGCAGCTAAAAACTGAAAGTAACTGGTTAGGAATGAAGAATGAGCAACAATGGGAGACCCCTCCAAGTTCTAGCTCCCCCCCACAACTGTAGAACTTGTTACTCAGCTAACCAGCCAATCAGAAAACAGTGCTGGACCTATTTTCTGGCAGGCAGGGTTTTCTCGGTGAGCCCTGCCAGACGCCCACGACCCGGGCGTCGTCCGTTTTGCCTGAAAACTAGACCATACCATAATACCGACGTTGCGAACGCAGTCGTGCGGTTAGAATCAGCTAGAAAAAAAGCATCAAAGAATTATGGCTGCCCGAACCCGGGCAGTGCCTACGACAGTCAGTGACGCCAAGCAGAGCCACATAGCAGGAGACACGGGCCCTAGGCATAGCATGACGATGCAGACGCAATGCCACAATCAGAAACAGAACTGAGTGCTATTGTGCTTTGTGACATTCCTGTACAGTTTACTGTGACCACTCGGCCGTGTCCATACTCGTGCAGATCCCTGAGGCAGGCGGCCCTGGTGACACCGGCGCGACGACAGGCGGCGGACTACCCGTCCGGAGCTGACCGACCACTGTTCCAGAGCCCCAGATGTCACCGGGACTCCTTGCTGTGCCTTCTACGTCTTGCAGGCGCCTTTCGGCGGACTGGGCATGAGGCCCATTTGCATGTTTTTGCATTGTATACTCGCTGTCAGTCGATGGATGCATGCATGTGACCAGTCGTTGCGTGCGTCTTTTGATTCTGCACGTCTAGGTTCAGACGGCGTAGGATTCTGACATGTGTGCGCAGAGTTACGGCCAAAACAGTGGTTTTGGGCCGGTTTTAGGACAGCTCTTGGACTGCCGCGTGCGACACCTGCCGTGCGCCGCGGCAGGTATTTATGCCCTGGACCTGTCAGTTGTCATTTCTCTCTGCATATGCTATATTGAAGCATTCTGACACTTTGACTTGTGTCTCCTAGCCAAACCCTTGCCGTTGTGTGTACGACATGTGACTGTCGTCACCGTCTGAGTAGGCACTGACGCCCGGTCAGCGGCTGTGTTGCTAGGAAGCTTCTACGCACTTTCTCATGGTATCAGAGCTGTGAGACAGTTCTCACTCAGCTGCGCAGCAGAGACGCAGCAGAGCAGCAGCAGTGAGAGTCACCGCTGTAGCAGATCTTCTGGGACCCGTTGGAGACGGCCGTTCGCCGTCCGCGCACTCCACCCACCACGTGAGATCGTAGCTGCTAAGGCAGCAGCAGCAGCACGTACCGCCACGCAGAGGTGTGTGGCGGCTACAGTGCGTGCAGCCACCACTTCCCCCACAGCCGCAGTAGCAGAGCAGCAGCAGCAGAGGCGGCGGCGGCAGCAGCATAGCAGCAGCCCAGTAGCAGCGGCCGCCACAGCAGCGTGGCAACAGCGGCGGCAGCAGCAGCGCAGCAGCGGAGTCGGCAACAGCAGCGCAGCAGCGGCAGCGGCACAGCAGCAGCAGCGGCATTCGCGGCGGCAGCAGCAGCGCAGCAGTGGCAGCAGCAGCAGCACGCGGTGGCGGCAGCCAGCAGCAGCGCGCGGCGGTGGCAGCCAGCAGCAGCTGTAGCGCGCAGCACCAGCGCCGCGCGCAACAGCAGCCGCCGCGCGCAGCAGCAGCAGCAGCAGCAGCGCAGCCGCCGCTGCCACCGGTGCACATGCAGCTACACAGCTGCTGTTGCAGCTGACAGCACAGCTGCAGCAGCAGCTGGGCGGAAGCTGCTACGCAGCTTCCGCAGAGCTGCCGCGCGCCACCGCGTAGCGGCAGAACCGTGACAAGAAAAAAACAAGGAGGGGACAAGCTGACGTCAGCATCGTTGGTTGCTGACATCATCAGGTTGTGCTGACGTCAGCAACCACTTGCTGACGTCAACATTACACTTAGCCAAATTTTCAACCGAAAAGTCAAAAGTTGCCAGCGTTGCAGCCAGCGTTGCAACTCCCCGAGAAACGGAGACGGTTTTAAAATCCGGCAAACTTGACCTGTCGTCCCATAGTGAGCGGCGACATGAGTTCGCCCGACGACAAGGACAAGGGACCAGGTGATCCCTCCTCCTCTTCTTCAGGGGTATTGAGCCCTCGCTCGCAGGCCATTCAGGACCTGCGCAGCCAGCAGGAGGAGATGCGTCGTCTGCAGCGAGAGCAGACTGACGCTATCCGCACACTGACTGAGCTCCTGCGCGCTCAGTCCACGGCTCCTCCGCAGATTTCTGAGGGAGCTGCCAGCGTTGCGGCCTCCACCCAGCACTCGGCTCAGGTACCCGTGACAGGTGCCCCGCCTACTTCATCTCCTGGTGTGGTCCCTTCACCACCTGCGGATCTCCTTGATGACGAGCCATTCATGCCAGACTTTGAGGATGACTCTCAGGAGCGGGAGATTTGCCTTCTATAGGAGCGCCTCCGTCAGCTGCAGACAGGTATCTGACCTCCACCCGTGTCCCCGATATGATCGTCACCCGACTTCCCCAGTGATCACCCCCTTCCAGGAGTTCTCCCCGTCACTCGCCCTCCTCAGCCTGCGGCTGCTCTCCCCACGGAGCGGCAGCCAAAGGACTTTGAGGCACCACCTCCACGATACATCACCAAGGATTGATTTGACTGCTGGGAGACACTGTTCCAGGTGTGGGCCACTTCTGAGGGAGTGTGGCCTTACTACCACAGCCCATACCAGTCTACAGATCCAGCACAGGTGCTGACAGCAGCCCAGGCCATGCGAGGGCTTCTCTACGCCATGCCACGCGAGACTGTCGTTGACTTCCGTCCCTTCCTCGGCTAGGCTGGCACAGGCACCGGAGCTGATCCTCGTGGAGGCTGGGATCTGGCGTTGTCCCTACTGGCTGCAGAGACGCACGCCACGCGTGTGTCACACATTCGCGCTTTCCACTCTCTCCGTCAGGGACCAGCGGAGCCTGCAGCGGATTACTGGCGACTCGCCATGCGTATCTACACGCGCTTGGGGACCTCAGGGGGCACACAGCTGTGGGCGCTTCGGACGATCATGCTCGGAGTTCGCCTGGAGTACACCGACATATTCACACGGTACAGCGACGCTGCTCTCGAGCCTTTCTCAGCCACCCTGCAGCTGCTCCCGTGGGCCCATCAACTTTTCCTCCAGGTGACATCGACCCGCGAGGCAGCAGTAGCACATCAGGAGACTTCCCTCGCTGCAGCAGTTCCTTGCCTCACCACCATCTTCCCTCCTACAGTCACCCTCACCTTCCTCCATCACGACCTCATCCTCCATTCCTCTTCAACCTCGTCTACACCCACGCAGACGCAGGGCGTTGTAGCAGCTGCCCAAGGGAAGAAGAAGAATAGAAAGCGCGGATCGAGTCAGTAGCAGTCGTCATCCAGTGGTAGCAGTGGCCATTCCGTGCACTGCTACAACTGTGGAGGTGCCCATCGCTATACCGAGTGCCAGCAGCCACTCGACTGGGAGCGCATCACTCGCGGACTTCAGGCTGCCCATGCTGCTCACACCGCGTCCGGCACGTTGACCGCACACTCCTCTGGACGCGTGGCGACTACGACTGCAGCTGTCCCTGCATCCTCACCGGCGAGCAGCAGTGATCCAGACCCACGTGACCGCACCATCGCCGAGCTTTGTCATCTTCTGGTGCTTCGCTTTCAGGGAGGTGCGAGTGTGTTGTCATCGTCGAGTGGGTCACAGACTGCTTGTTCGTCCGTCCTCGTGACTCGTGATGACACGTGTGGGGGAGCACATTCCGCATGTAATGATGATGGGCCTGACTGCACTGACTGGATTCATGAGTCTCACCTTCGTGATGTACGTCGTTCCGTCCCACTGACGGCTCAGCGTCCCTCTGATGCCGAGTGTTCTATTCCTCGTTGTACAATGACGTCCACCAGTCGTGACTCCGGCGGCACTTGGATCATCGATTCCGGTCCCACCCACCACATGACGTGTCGTCGTAGTGACTTTGTGGTACTTGGTCCTATCACGACTGACCGTTCTGTTCGTACAGATTCTGGTCAGTCCTTACCGGTTCACAGTCTTGGGGTTGTATGCTTTGATGGTCCGTCTGGCCCCCTGTATCTCTCTGACGTGCTGTTTGTGCCTGATCTTGAGCTCAGTCTCTTGTCTGTGCGTGCCTGCACTCTGATGGGTCTCTCCGTTGAGCATACCGCTGATTCAGCGACTGTGATTGCTCTTGACACCCGTAGCATTGTCCTGCGGGCTTCAGTCGTAGATGATTTGTACCGCATTGCTCGGCCCTCCTCCCCTTGCTCTCCCTCCTCCTCTGGTCGCGTTTTTGTCACTGGTGTTCTATCCCCGGAACACCAGCGGTTGCTTCACCGACGTCTGTGTCACGTGGGCTCCGACACTGTGTCGAAGCTCATCCGGACACAGCCCGCTCTTGGTCTTGACGTGGCTTCTTTCGAGAAGCCACCCAAGACCGACTGCCTTTTTTGCGCTCAGGGTAAGATGCACTGGTGCACTTACCCTGATTCGCGTTCTCGAGCCCTGAGGCCCCTCGAGTTGGTCCACTCGGACCTGCTCGGTCCTCTCCCGGTCGAGTCGCTGTCCGAGAGGGGCCGGTATGTTCTGACGCTCACTGATGACTTCACCCGGATGCGGTGGGTCTACAGTCTGCGTCAGAAGAGCGACGCCGCCCTTGCGGTTCGGCTCTGGCTTGTGATGGGTGAGCATCAGTCTCGCCACACGTTACATACCTTTCGCTCGGATCGTGGCGGCGAGTTCCTCGGCGAGATGGACTCGTTCTTCGCTGAGCACGGCATTTTTCACCAGGTCTCTGCTCCTGCTACCCCACAGCAGAACGGTGTATCTGAGCGCTGGAACCGCACCATGGAGGATGCGGTCCGCGCCATGCGGTCTGAGTGCGGTCTCCCGGAGTCCTTCGCATTCGAGGGCTTCACCTACATGACTTGGGTCTGGAACCGCCTCCCGCATGGTCCGCTTCCGGATCATGTCACACCGTATGAGCTCTGGTTTGGTCACCGCGCCGATCTTCGTCTGGCACGCGTCTGGGGATCCCTGGCCTCCGTATGGTACACCGAGGACCAGCAGGGGTCCAAGGTCTCCCCTCGGGGTCGCTTGTGTGCCTTCATCGGCATCTCCCCGCGGTCGGAGGCCGAGCGTTTTTGGGACCCCACTCGCCGTCGTGTCATTGAGTCCCGTGACGCGCTTTTTTTTTAGTCACTCACATACCGTGATCTGACTTCGATCACAGCGCTCTCTGCAGCTCATGTCCCTTCCTGTGAGGGTCCTCGGCGGATGGGGGAGAGCTCTTCGCCAGCGACCATTCCTCGCCAGGCTGATGTGTCCGCTCGAGTCCCCTCTTGATCTCCAGCACTTGATGATCCGGCTATCATTGCCGTTGGTCCAGAGATCCCGCCTGTCCAGCCAGCTTCGCACCCCACAGGTACCACTGCTCCCACGCCTCCTCCTGCATCACCCTCTGTGTCCACTGGTACCCCTGTTCCGGCGTCTCACCCAGCCCAGCCCACTCCTGTCTCTACGTCGGCTGACACTCCTGTCTCAGTGTCCGGGCCAGCCTTGCCCGCTATCATCCCCAGCTCAGTGTCCCCCACACACGCATCTCCGTGCACGGCTTCTCCGACTGCCTCGTCTCAGCCCTCACCAGCTGTGGTCGTACCTGTCCCTGTGGTCGTACCTGTTCCTGAGCCTGAGGTGCGCCCCTCGACCTCCGGTTACTCCCGTGAGCCCACCAGTGGTCGCCTTTGACCACTGGATTCTGGAGCTCAGCGAGCTTCGGGTTCCGCACCCAGACGTTCCTCTCGCAGCATCGCAAGCGGTGATCCAGGCACAAAGGCCTTAGGCCTAAGTGTCCGCACTGAGCTTTCAGAGGTACACCCAGAGTGCCCCATAGGGCACGACTTGGTCACTCGCGAGTTCCATATCGCCGGTGACGCAGCAGCTGATCTTGTGGCCGTCAGGCCAGACACTGAGGCGTGTGCACTTGCCACGCAGAGTTCCCCCTCTATGGCGCCGGATCCGGGCACATTGAGGGAGGCTTTCTCATCGCATGATGCTGATGCCTGGCGAGTTGCTTGCAAGGATGAGCTTTGCGCTATCCAAGAGCACAGAGTCTACGAGCTGGTCGACCTTCCCCCTGGGAGGAAGGCAATTCAGGTCAAGTGGGTCTTTTGCAAGAAAGTGAAACCGGATGGCTCACTGGAACGCTACAAGGCCCGCTTGGTCGTCAAGGGGTTCTCTCAGATCGAAGGAGTTGATTACACTGACACCTTTGCCCCTGTCGGATGCATGACCTCAGCTCGAGCTCTGTTCGGTGTAGTAGTTCAGCATGACTGGGAACTACACCAGATGGATGTGAACAACGCGTTCCTCCATGGCTCTTTGGATGAGGAGATCTACGTGGCTCAGCCACCAGGCTTTGGGGACGGTGACAAGGTCTGGCGCTTGCGCAAGTCCTTGAACGGCCTCAAGCAGTCTCCACGGTGTTGGAACCGAGGGAGATCACTGGCACCTTGACTTGCGCAGGATACGTACAGAGCGAGGCAGACCCCTCACTCTTCATCCTACCAACACCCGAGCGGTTTACCGCCATCCTGGTCTATGTTGATGACCTTCTGATCGTGTCTCCGTCGCTGGAGGCCGTGAAGGAGGCCAAGGCTATCCTGCAGACCGCCTACAGGATGAAAGACCTCGGTCCTGCATCGGTGTTTCTTGGTATGGAGATTGTGCAAGATCGTAGACATCCGACATTGTTGTTGCATCAGGCCCGATACGCACGAGTCGTGGGGGAGCGCTTTAGCGATCTCCTTGGTGCAGTGCCCACTGCTTCCACACCACTCACACCTGATGGGCAAGATGCCCTGAAGGTGGATGACCCTACACAGCTGGGGGAGACAGTGGACGTGACCCTGTACCTCCGTCTTATCGGATCTCTGATGTACCTGGCCACTACCACGCGTCCCGACATCGCGTTCGCCGTCAACCTCCTCGCTCATTTCTCGCAGGCTCCACGTGCGAGAGCTCTTCACGAGGCTATGCAAGTGGTACGGTACGTGGTCTCCATGCTGTATCTCGGACTCTGCTTTCGTCGGCAGTGTTCGGTGGTCCTTGACGGCTACACTGACAGCGACTGGGCTTGGAGTCCTGACGGGCGCAGTCGCACTGGCTACGTGTTTCTGCTCGGTGGTACCGCTTTGTCTTGGCGAAGCGGGAAGCAGGGCTACATCGCACGTAGCTCGTCGAAGGCAGAGTATGTGGCTTTGGGGGCAGGGGCTGCTGAGGCAGTTTGGCTGCAGCGCTTGTTTCTTGAGCTTGGGCAGTCCGTACCCGCCATTGTGCTGCGTTGCGACAACCAGAGTGCTCTCGCCATTGCGGAGAACTCTGGTGTTTTTCATGCTCGCACAAAGCACATTGCGGTTAAGCATCACTTCGTTCGTGATGTGGTGGAGCGACGCGTGATCTCCATCATGTGGGTTGGCACTGACTTGCAGCGAGCTGATTTCTTGACGAAGGCACTTGCCCGCGGAAAGTTCCTCGTGGCCATTCGTTCTGTTGGGCTTCGCCCTGTGCGTGACAGTGATTGAGTGTGGGATGTACGTTGCCGTCTCATCTGTCTATGTCACTCACTATGTGGTTGTACCAGTGCTGCACGCGTATGGACATGCGTACCATCGGGTCATGGGGGAGTGTTGTGCTTTGTGACGTTCCTGTATCGTTTACTGTGACCACTAGGCCGTGTCCATACTCATGCAGATCCCTGAGGCAGGCGGCCCTGGTGACACCGGCGCGACGACAGGCAGCGGACTACCCGTCCGGAGCTGACCGACCACTGTTCCAGAGCCCCAGATGTCACAGGGACTCCTTGCTGTGCCTTCTACGTCTTGCAGGCGCCTTTCGGCGGACTGGGCATGAGGCCCATTTGCATGTTTTTGCATTGTATACTCGCTGTCAGTCAATGGATGCATGCATGTGACCAGTCGTTGCGTGCGTCTTTTGATTTTGCACGTCTAGGTTCAGACGGCGTAGGATTCTGACATGTGTGCGCAGAGTTACAACCAAAACAGTGGTTTTGGGCCGGTTTTAGGACAGCTCTTGGACTGCCGCGTGCGACACCCGCCGTGCGCCGCGGCAAGTATTTATGCCCTGGACCTGTCAGTTGTCATTTCTCTCTCCATATGCTATATTGAAGCATTCTGACACTTTGACTTGTGTCTCCTAGCCAAACCCTTGCCGTTGTGTGTACAACCTGTGACTGTCGTCACCGTCTGACTAGGCACTGACGCCCGGTCAACGGCTGTGTTGCTAGGAAGCTTCTACGCACTTTCTCAAGTGCATGGAAACAGCATCTGTAGTGGCAGAGACCGCCGGCGGCTCGACCGCCGTGGAGGCCTGCCGATGGAGCTGAGCGCATCGCCGTAGGGAGGAGGCTTCAGCGAGTGTGCGTGGGCCGCAGCGCGCGTCGGCTCCACCGCGCGACACTCCAGCAGCGTCGAGTCTCGCCGTCAGTCATCTGCACGCCGATGTACACAAGCCGGGAGGACACGACAGGGTACAATGAGAGATGTGCGAAAAACCAACAGTTTGAGCCCGTGTGCGGCTCTTGTGTTTAGCTCTCTCACTCTTACATTCATCAATTCAGAGCTACATCGCTCCACACTTGTATGTTGCACGTCCTGCTTGTCACGTTAGACTCTTGCTATCGCCGTGCTTGCAATCGAACGATGGATGATCACTGTCTGAATCTTGTTATTTCTCGTAGCACTTAAATCATTGTGCCTGAAAAGAGCATTCCGAGGCTTCGTCCATCGCTTAATGTGCATGTGGGTGGTTGTCAATTGCTCGAAGGTAGCGCATGTGAGTGTACTTAAAAGGTCACTTGTACATCCACGTGTCGAAAACCAACACATCACATCTCTTCCCATGTTCATGCCTGTGAGGGCTTCCCCGTTGGTCAATCGCGTGCAAGAGAGCGTGAAGCATTTCAAGATGTCACTGTTCATCCACTATCCAGCAACACTAAGCATGTCGCTTCTGTGCACTGTGAGCGACTTGGTTCAACTGCCACGCCCACCTTGTCACCATGTCCACTGTGCAAAGCACTTACCTTGGTGCCCCGCATTGTTCAGGTCAAAATGCCGTCCTTCGCGCATTGTCCACTATGATCAAGCTTTTGCTGTTGTAGCCCAACAGTGAAGATATCCTTCTCCCACCCATGCATTTCTTCATGCACATGTAGTACGTTGATTGGAGTATCTTACATGTGTTTATGGCTACGTGTGGAAAGATAGCACTGTGCTTCGGAGAATAGCACTCCATGTGCATACATGCATGCAGACTTCATTGCATCAGTGCATATGCAGTGAAGTACAAGTGAACGCACTCGTTTGTGAAGCAAGATATGCATAAACGAAGTGGGTATGTTACATGGTGCAGTGATAATCGCGTGGTATGTAGTTCCAACCCATCATTATTCCAATGACCAACTTCATTGTTTATGTCCAGTACATCCAGACAGGGATTTCCTTCTGTGGAATCTTCAGCGTAGATACAGCCACGAACGTCTGAGAAACCCGATTGCGATGAATCGACCAGCTCAAAGTTCATCCCCGAGGTGGTAGTGAGAAGCATTTTTACTTGGCAGGCGGGCTTCGCATGGAGATTGTTCGCCAGTGTCGAGCTCTACTAGTCTGCAGGTTGTTTGCATAACAGTTGGCTCCACCACACTGAGTTGGTGACAAAGTCAACAGCTTCGCTTCCGCTAAAGACCCAAAAGCAAACTGGAAAGTTCAGAACCTGGCCGTGCTATTTGCTTCCACCACCAAGTGGTGTCTCTCGGACCAATACCAGAAAGCAAAGAAGAGATGAGAAGGAAGCCCGGCAATTGCGTATACGAACGAGTGTACATGGACATTGAAACCCACAACAAGCAGAGGAGAAACTCATCTAGGCAAAAAGCCGTCGCGGCACTGCTATCAGACCGGAGACTAGTCGCGGTACGGAGGCGGACGATCTCACGCAGAGAAAGACCCCAGTGAGCCTTCGGCGAGCCTTCCGCGTCACTTCGCGACGAAGCATACACGAAGCTGGAGCCACATACACGAAGAGCCTCCTCAGCGGGAGGAGGGACGCTTCTTTCTTCATATCCCTTGTTCGTCGAACGCGAGCCTCGACTCCCTCGTAGCTTCGGAATTTTGAGAGCCTCCTGCCTCAGCAATAATTGTCTCGAAAGTAACAATTGATCTCCTCCCCGCAACCTCTTCATACATAACGGAAGGTGGCGTTGCTGTAGATCCATTTCCCGATACCCTCGAGGGTGTCGTGTGCAAGTTCGCTGGCGATCTCAATCGCCTTCCGGCCCCGCCCCTTCCTCTTCCCTCTGGTCATGAAGTTTCCCTTCGCCTGGTAGGTGTTGCCAAGCTGCCACCAAGACGGGACCGCATCAATGAGCCTGAGGCGCTGCGGGAAGAGGCCGCCGGTGAGGCGGAAGGAGAGAGCTTTCCCGAGGTACGAGCCGCCCGCGGAGTAGATGGAGCCCCAGTTCCGTGGGACCTCCACCCAGGTCCTGCCGCGGTCTGTGGATATCTCGAGCTTGCGGAGGTCGCCCGGGCCGGCCACATTGGTGACGGTTATTTGAAGCCAGAAGGGGTTGCCAGAAAGGTAGAACTGAACTCCACCGCGGCGCCGGCACGGCATGCGGCGCATGCGCGTCTCGAGGATTCCGGCGATAGCGTCGGTGCCGATCCGCGCCCACGACGGGAACGCCATGTCGAGATGATGGTGGGGGTAGTCGCACCATCCTCCTTCACTGCCCTGGGGGCACAGGTTGGTCACGGTAACGAGGACGCTCGACCCAACCCTGCAGTACCTGGCGGGATGGTAGCGCGAGACGCACTGCACCTCGTAGCACGCACCGCAGAGGGCGCCGTTGTTGTACAGCGCCACCGATGCGGCGGCAGTGAGTGTGCCGTAGCCCGTGTTGTAGAGGTTGCCGTAGCCACACGCACCACCCATGGTGCCTGCCGCGTCGGAGCCGCCGTAGAAGGTTGCTTTTGTGTCGCTCTCGTCCCATTCCATGTAAAAGCCGTTTCCTTGGGCATGAAGGTAGTAGAGTTGTAGATTCAAGAATGTCGCGCACAGGACAAGGGCAATGCTGGACGGTCGCGGCGTCCTCATCGTTGCTTCTTTGAACTCCACTTCTATTCGTCACCTCAGGAGCTATTGACGTGACACTAAGAACCTCTGCTTGACTAATTAACGATTCAGGTGTAACTTATTGGTTAGGAAAATAGATTGCGGCCGGTGATGCTAATAGACCAACTCGTTCAGAGGGGCTCGAGAGGCTAGGCGACACGGAGGACGAAGAGCACAGCAGAGGGCCAACGGCTCAACCTCGCAGGCGCCTGCGGCCGGGAAATCAGACCGAGCGAAGCAGCACGAAGGCGAATTGCGTCTAAGCGCCGCACAATTCCTAGCCAGACCCACTCGCGCGGCCCCAGACGCGCGAGCACAAAGCGGTCAAACTCTGGCAGGAAACGAGCCGCGAGTGATGCGGACTGGTCATGGAATGGTCCGGCAGAGCAACCTTTCTCGCAAAACGAGCTCACGAGTCGCTCGAGAAACCTTCCAATCGGACAGTCGGACCTTCCCAATGAAACCAGTGTGCCCTAATTTAACCGTCGGTTTTGCCGGACCAATCTGGCTTGGTCTGAAGGACACTTCAAGGCTCAGTCGGACGCTAAGTGCGAACCACTGGCGAACCACGAAATCGGAGGTCGCGTCGCGCATTGGCAGCACATCTCGAAAAGGACAGAGGGAGGGAAGGCTCCCGCGCGAACGCGTCTGAGACAAAGCGACACGAGAGGCGTCTGACATGTCCCTGCACCTCCTCGTGCCTCATACGTGTTCAAATCTGTTATAGCGCGGTTCGAAAGATACAAGTGTCCGCGGACGTGGAAGGCCTGATTCAGCATTTCGCGAAGACCGCGACGAGGCCTCCATCCATGTAAGTCGCAATCGACGAGACTCGCGAGCACTGGACGACGTCGAGCACTGGACGCCAGCGACAGCCGACTGTCGATCGCAAGACCGCAGATTTTCTGGCCCCTTCAAAGATGCAGTCCTCGCTTACCGGTGTGTCTGCCGGTGCGGCGACCGCCGGTAACGTTTCACGACAGTCTGTCAGCTGTGACAGTTGCCAACAAACCGTGTCTACGAGGAGAAGAGACAGAGAAGCATCGTGACGCATCAATCGGATGTGCAAACGTCCGTCCCCTGGTCTTGATTTTGGAACTCTTGGCAACACCAGACGTCTAGACACTTCTTGCATACACCTCTGGAAAACCCGAATCTCATGAGGTGTTGTGCTTTGCCTTGTAAGCATGTACGGATGGTCTGCCAATAAGGGACCTGATATTTAGTTCAAATTTTTCTCACAGTTCCATTTTATTCCATTTTGATATTTATAAAACATGAATACACGTGGGATCTTGAATGAAACATTCATGTAACCCAATCGGGTGAAATCGGTTCGAAAGCATATCATGCATGTTCAAAAAAATTCATGACGCTCAGACACTGCTATGGTGTTCAATTGTGTACCTTTTCATTCAAGGGCACATGGACCCGTTACAACACCTAACCAACCCTTCGACCCTGACGGCCGATCATACCAACGAGAGGGCCTGGTCGGCCAATCTTGACAACCTTAGGGTCCTTTGGCAACATCAATGGCCAACTTTCGCCCGTGAAATTCCGCAACTAGCGAACAATTTGACGAGCCGAATTGAACTTGTTTAACAAGTATCATGCTGAGAAAAGAAAAACTTGTCAACAGAGCAATTTCCAACAATATTGCCCTTCCATACCACACGGCTTAGAATTTCACGAAACTGTCGAATCTGTTTCCTGGCGCATTATAAAGGCAAGCAGTCGCCTGGTATGACCGACCAGGTAAAAGGTTGGCTATCTAGCGTCGCACTCGCAGCTTGCGAGCTTTGTCGTTGACCGCCGCCTGAACACAGGCTCCGACGCTGCAGGAGCCAGTGGACACAGGTGATGGTACAGGAGGGGGCGTGAGAGCAGCGGTACCTGTGGGGTGTGAAACAGGCTGAACAGGCGGATCTCTGGACCAACGGCAATGATAGCCCGATCATCAAGTGCTGGAGACCGAGAGAGGACTCGAGCGGACACACCAGCCTGACGAAGAATGGTCGCTGGCGGAGAAGTCTCCCCCATCCGCCGAGGACCCTCACAGGAAGGGACATGAGCTCCAGAGAGGGCTGAGATCAAAGTCAGATCACGATATGTGAGTGACTCAAAAAACAGCGCGTCACAGGACTCAATGACACGACGGTGAGTGGGGTCCCAAAAGCTCCAGGCCTTTGACCGCGGGGAGATGCCAATGAAGGCACACAAACGACCCCGAGGGGAGACCTTGGAGCCTTGCTGGTCCTCGATGTACCACACGGAGGCCAGGGAACCCCAGACGCGAGCGAGACGAAGGTCAGCATGTTGGCCAATCGGGAGCTCGTACGGTGTAACATGATCCGTAAGCGGACCATGCGGGAGGCCGTTCCAGACCCAAGTCATGTAGGCGAAGCCCTCGAAAGCAGAGGACTCCGGGAGACCGCACTCAGACCGCATGGCGCGAACCGCATCCTCCATGGTGTAGTTCCAGCGCTCAGATACACCATTATGCTGTGGGGTAATAGGAGCGGAGACCTGGTGAAAAATGCCGTGCTCAGCAAAGAAAGAGTCCATCTCACCGAGGAACTCGCCGCCGCGATCAGAGTGAAAAGTATGGAGCGTGTGGCGAGACTGACGCTCAACCATCACAAGCCTGAACAAAACCGCAAGGGCGGCATCGCTCTTCTGACGCATACTGTAGACCCACCGCATCCGAGTGAAGTCATAAGTCAGCGTCAGAACATACCGGCCCCTCTCAGACAGGGACTCGATTGGGAGAGGGCCGAGCAGGTCCGAGTGGACCAACTCGAGAGGCCTCAATGCTCGGGAATGCGAATCAGGGTAAGTGCACTGGTGCACCTTCCCCTGAGCACTAAAAAGACTGTCGGTCTCGGGTGGTTTCTCAAAAGAAGCCACGTCAAGACCGAGAGCAGGCTATGTTCGAATGAGCTTCGACACAGTGTCGCAGCCCACGTGACACAGACGTCGGTGAAGCAACCGTTGGTGTTCCGGGGATAAAACACCAGTGATAAAAACGTGACCAGAGGAGGAGGGAGAGCAAGGGGAGGAGGGCCGAGCAATGCGATACAGATCATCTATAACTGAAGCACGCAGGACAATGCTACGGGTGTCAAGAGCAGTCACAGTCGCTGAATCAGCGGTATGCACAACGGAGAGACCCATCAGAGTGCAGGCACGCACAGACAGCAGGCTGAGCTCAATATCAGGCACAAACAGCACGTCGAAAAGATACAGGGGGCCAGACGGACCATCAAAGCATACAACCCCAACACCGTGGACCGGCAAGGACTGACCAGAGCCTGTACGAACAGAACGGACAGTCGTGACAGGACCAAGTACCACAAAGTCACTACGACGACACGTCATGTGATGGGTGGCACCGGAATCAATGATCCAAGTGCCACCGGAGTCACGACTGGTGGACGTCACTGTACAACGAGCAATGGATCACTCGGCATCAGAGGGACGCTAAGCCGTCAGTGGGAAGGAACGACGTACACCACGAAGGTGAGACTCATGAATCCAGTTAGTGTAGTCAGGCCCATCATCATCACATGCGGAATGTGCTCCCCCACATGTGTCATCACGAGTCACGAGGACGGACGAACAAGCATTATGTGATCCACTCGACGATGACAACACACTCGCACCTCCCTTAAAGTGAAGTGCCAGAAGATGACGAAGCTTAGCGATGGTGCGGTCACGTGGGTCTGGATCACTACTGCTCGCTGGTGAGGACGCATGAGCAGCTACAGTCGTGGTTGCTACGCGTCTTGAGGAGTGTGCTGGCGACGTGCCGGACGCGGTGCAAGAAGCATGGGCAGCCTGAAGTCCACGAGTGATGCGGGCCCAATCAAGCGGCTGCTGGCACTCGGTGTAGCAATGGGCGCCTCCACAGTTATAGCAGTGCACGAAACGGCCACCGCTACCACTGGATGACGGCTGTTGCTGACTCGATCCGCGTTTCCTATTCTTCTTCCCTTGGACAGCTGCTGCAACGCCTTGTGTCTGCGTGGGTGTACACGGGGTCGAAGAGGAGGAGGAGGATGAGGTAGTGACTGAGGTGGATGAGGGTGACTGTAGAAGGGAAGATGGTGGTGATGCAAGGACTGCCGCAGCGAGGGAAGTCTCCTGATGCGCTACTACTGCCTCGTGAGCCGATGTCACCTGGAGGAAAAGCTGATGCGCCCAAGGGAGCAGCTGCAGAGTGCCTGAGAAAGGCTCGAGGGCAGCGTCACTGTACCGTGTGAAGATGTCGGTGTACTCCAGGCAAACTCCGAGCATAATCGTCCGAAGCGCCCACAGCTGTGTGCCCCCGGAGGTCCCCAAACGCATGTAGATACGCATGGCGCGTCGCGAGTAATCCGCCGCAGGCTCCCGCTGGTCCCTGACGGAGCGAGTGGAAAGCACGAATCTGTGACGCACGCGTGGCGTACGTCTCTGCGACCAGTAGGGACAACGCCAGATCCGAACCTCCACGAGGATCGGCTCCGGTGCCTGTGCCAGCCTCGCCAAGGAAGGGACGGAAGTCGACGATAGTCTCGCGTGGCATGGCATAGAGAAGTCCGCGCATGGCCCGAGCTGTTGTCAGCGCCTGTGTTGGATCTGTAGACTGGTATGGGCTGTGGTAGCAAGGCCACACTCCCTCGGAA
>SZWC01016276.1:5712-22786 GCA_023375785.1 Penium margaritaceum
ACGGTGATTCACTGGCCAGGTTGTTGTTCCACCAAACGAGGAGCAACGGAGAATGCTATTGGAGGAATGACACAACACTGGTTCAGTTGGACACTTGAACGAGGACAAGAGGCTCAAGAAGCTGGTAGAAGACTATTGGTGGGACAAGATGCAAACTGACGTGTCAGCTTTCTAAAAAATTTACAACACTTGTATGCATCTCTCAAGAATTCTCTCTCATGTTTGAGCCACACGAAAGCTAATCATCTCATGCGGGAATCAGCATGCACTTCCTCTGGTAGAGTTGAGCATTGCTGAGTTCACGCCAATCTTGCACTCGGCTAGGATGCCTATGATGCGTGACCCACAACGTGTGCGCCTTGAGTTACATATCAGCTTAGTCACCTACCCCGGACTTTGGTGTTCCGTTCAAGAAGGTTTCAACTACATCGACCACTTTCCAGAGAGGTTGACACGAGTATTGCGAACTTTATTGACGTTTCGATATCTTTTGGTCAACTTCTCAACAGCGCCAGAATTAAATGAAGCTGCGGCTAGAAATTCCTGAAGCCCCCAGACTTCTCGGCGGAGATTCTGAAAGCGGCCACTCACGGTGCCACCTCGCATGTGTTGGTCAGCTGGAGCACCGAGGACCCAACATGTGTCCCATTCTCATTCTCAGCATTGTATGTATTTGCTTGAATCACCTAAAATTTGTCAAAGAATTTTACTTACTACATAATATAATTTTCCATTTGTCCCAAATCCCTGAATCGTCGTTTGTTCCGCACCTAATCCATGTGAACCACATACGTTCCGCTCAACGGAAGTGTTACGTACCAGACGTACACGAGTCCCTACTCTTTCCGAGTGGGCATTTCTTTTGTTACATAAACAGCCCATCGCATCACGAGACCACAATTTTCACTCCGTCGGTCGAGGGCAAACCTGTTGGTTTGTGTGGCTTCCACCCGTCACAACCGATGCCAATGGATTACCCATATACCCACGTTGGTGGTATATGATAGAGGAGGGCATGACGACACGACGGGCCTCCGGAGTATTCCGGGACTTCTCCGACCGCTACGACAGCGCCAGCGAGACGCGGTCGATTCGTTCCGGCAGCACGGTTGGCTTGTCGGGAGCTAGGAGAGTTTTCTTGGTGGGTTGAGACCCGTGCACCTGGTGGACTATACTAGTGCGTTGAGGAGACCCGGTGGCTGTAGTAGTGTTTCCGATGTTTAGAAAGCCGTGCGTGATGTCTGGACGCTGATTCCGAGATTTTCTAGCACTGCTCGTTTTTTCTCGATGGTCGAGACCCGTGCACTCGGAGACCTGTTCCGGTGCCTCGAGGAGACCACCATTGATTGTTATCATGTTATATGCAGATTGTTCTCCTCGCTGACTCATTTGGGTTCAGCAGGGTTGACGGGGCCCGGTGTAGCTAGCTGTCGGCGCCCCTACATAAGCCCGCTAGGAGGTCATTTCTACTTTCTCCTTGATCTTTCATATTATGCATTCCAGACTTAGCCAAATTTTTGCCATTTTGCATTGCACTCACACAAAGAGCTCATGTTCATTTTTTCATGGGCATGCATGCCCTAAAACATTTCCAATTTGGTATTAGAGCACAGGAGGGCGTGTGAGCAGTAGACGTAGCAGAAGCATTAGCAGTGGGCGGAATGTAGAGATAACGCACTGCGTGGTACCACGCCGGCAGCAGCGTGAGGGAGCACGATGTCACTGCATGTGATCGCCACAGGGGCAGTGGGCAGCGCAAAAGAGCAGCAGCGGCTGCAACAGCAACAGTAATCGCATCTACAGGCGTAGCAGTAGTAGTAGTAGCAAACGCAACAACAACGACGGGCGAGAGCATTCGCAACAGTTGCGCCTACGACTGCAACAGTTGCAGCGGCAGCTGCTGTGTTGCGTAGTAGTAGCAGTAGTAGCCGCAGCGCACAGCAGTAGCAGTATCAACAGCAGTAGCGAGCATCAGCAGCAACAGAAGCGACAGCTGCTATGCCTCAGTAGTAGCAACAGTGGCGGCGGCAGCAGCGGCGGCACACAGCAGCAACAACAGCACCGGCAGAAGCGGCAGCAGTAAGCAGCATCGGTGGTAGCCAGCAGCAGCAGCAGCGGCAACAACAGCAAACAGCAGCAATAGCTGCTGCGCATAGCAGTAGCATTAGCAGCAGCAACCGCAGCAGCTGCACCTGCCGTCGTTGCTACTGCTACCGAAGCGAGGAGGGCCTCGCAACCCTCCTCTGAGGTTGCCCCTCCTCTCGGAGAGGCCCCCTCGAGCCTTCTCAAGGAGCCCCCCTCGGAAGTGGCCCGTAGGCCCCATAGCCCCCTCGGCCCCGTCGGCCCCGTCGGCCAACCGACAGAGGGGTGGGCTCAGAGGGGCGGACAGGACCCCCCCCCCCCCCTTCTCTACCCTCCTCGCTCTCTTGCATGCTTACGAGCGAGCGAGCGAGGGGCCCACGCCCCTCAATTTTTTTCTTTTGAAGCGAGGGGCGACCTGAACCCTCGCCCTTGGCCTTTTTCTTGGGGCCTCCTCCCCTTTATCTCAGGTGGCATTCCAGACAAGGGGAGGGTGTGCATAAGCAAGTGGTGATCCGAGTTGACAAAAAAAAGGGATAGAAGCCCAAAAAAAGGGAAAGAGAAAGAAAAGAGGGAACACCGCATCCAAGATTAGGGGGAAGTCGAGACAAAAAGGGAGGGTGAGAGCAAGAAGGAAAAAAGAGGACAACATCTTTAAATCCCTGCCGCCGACAACCGTAGCCGCAACCCGTCAAGCAACGGCTGCAACATTACTCGTACTGGTAGCAGCCATAGCAAGAACAGCAGCTTCTGTAGCAGCAACGGTGCTGGCGGTGGAATGGCGACGATTGTATAGTGCAGAGCAGTTGTAGCAACGCTTGTAGTCTCCCCTTCCGGCCGACAGCGGACTATTGTCAGCGGTAACTTCTTTTTCGGGACGTTTCGTGGACCAGCGTCTCTATGGGGCCCATGGATAGGTGCGCGTAGTTCACCCCGTAGGATCGGCGGCAGATTCGTCTGTGCATCTCCGAGGGCTGGGTTGTCTATCACTTCGAGCAGAAGCCACACCTGTAGCCACCATCCCTTCTGCTCCTGGAGCAGTCTTCGCTCCATTAGTGGCAACAGCATCAGTAGGCGCAGCTATTCAGACTCCATTCTCCGGGCGTATGGTGATAGTGCAACTCGTCCCGTCTAGTCACGTTTGCTGACCCCGATGCCATGACCACTGGAAACGACAGTACTCACTGGTCTCATCCTCTCCTACGGCTTGGTGTTTACCACCAAGAGTAGGTGTCCTTGGCACCTATTCATCGTTCGGTGCATGAGATGGGTGTGCAGACATCTGAGCAGGCACCATGCACGTTCGCCTGTTACTACTATGGTGATGGACGTCATGGGTGGTATCACTGCTGGATGCACCCTCGAGGTGGTCCTCCACCTTGGCTTCATCCTTGTTCGAGCATGCATCCTCCATAGCATGCGGATTTGCTAGCGCTGGTAGATCCCCTAGCCAAACCTCTGGTGACCATATTCGCCAAGATCCACGGCCTGAGGCAGATGGTGTAGCGGCTTTGTAACCTTGTCGTCACCAAGCATGCCTCTACTACTAGTTTGTCAACGGCCTCTTTGATTACATCTCCTTCATCCTCTCCTCCTTCCTCATCCGATGGTATCCCTTCAAGTCCACCTACCAACCACTCCCAGGCTGCCACCATCCTTTCGATCCTCCACTCTCCTACGACCACGATGCCACCACGCAATCACATGTCTTCATGTAGTCGTTCCAATCGTGTGTCCATGCGGCGGTGGCGTCAGTGCTCCACACGCCGTGCTCGCACCGGCTTTTATACATCTTCCACCTCCTTGGCTTCCGTTGCTGTACCCGTCGAGGGGGAGTGTGGTCACCGCGCATTGCCTGTTGTGACCGTAGCGACAGGATTTGCACTTGCGCTGGGCCGTGGTGCCCAAGTGTCAGCTCACCCAAATTCAAACGATATGGGGACAGCACATGATGTGGAGTCTAATCCCGACATGGTGTTCATTGTGGAGACTTGCGTGTCATCGAGCTCGACTTCCACGTCCGGACTGGATCCAGATCTTTCGTAGCAGCAGGTTACATCAGGAGGAGCGCAGGCACGGCGTCCCTTGGCGGTGCCACTCACGGCTCCGACCGGTGGCAACTCGGCCATGACACAAGGGTCCCATACAAATCATCATGCGTCTACCGGAATTTTGGGGGAGAGTGTGCAGCAAACTCACACCAATCCGGTGGAGGTTGGAATGCTTGGGACGTGCATGTCATCGAGGTTGACATCTATGCTGGGGTTGGAGCCGGACGTTCTGCAGCAGCAGGTTACTTCAGGAGGAGTGCAGGTCCCACGTGCCTAGGTGGTGCCACTCGCGACTCTGACCAGTAGCGGCCTGGCGGTGGCACAGGAGTATCGTGCGGATCGGGTTGCCCCATACGGATTTCCGAGGGCGTTGGCGCACGAGACACACACCAGCCCGAAACCGGTTGCAGTGCATTAGCAGAGTCGGCGGGCTGGTCGTTTAGAGGTTGAGGCATTCTTGGGACCAGATTTAGCGTGAAGAGTCGCCCGTGTTCCCAGAGTCTATGGGTTCTCGTACACAGGATGGAGCAGTGACACACATAACAGAGTCACATGGTGTTCCTCACTCCATTATCGAGCAGGTGGGAACGACCAACCTTCCCGGCGAGACTGTGCGTGAGCGCCAGGTGCGCTTGTTTGTGGCCTTGATGGGCATTGTCAAGCCGGAGTCCTATGCACATGTCTTCACTACGGCGGCAGTGGAGGACAGTGGAGCAAATCCGTACATGCAGATGGAGTCACCTCGTCAGTAGGAGCTGAGCTTTGCCCTCTCGTGTTCACCTGTTGGTGACCCTGCTGATCACATCAACGCTGAGAGTGGTAGTACCTACACGGACGACATTTCCACATGCTCCTCATGGCTAGAACAGGTTCCTGGCCTGTGCACGGTTGGACGGGATGGGTTGAGGGTCGGAGTGTTGGTTTTGTGTCAATACCACACGGTGACCTCTGGCCTCGTTGCACACTCACCTTACTGATGCAGGTGACTAACTAGAGGGAGGCAACCCCTGCTGGCTGCTACGTCGTGGTGGCATGACTGCACGGTGAGCCTCACAGCCAGGTATCTTCACAAGTCTCATGTGCCTCTGGCTGGCGTGCATGTGTGCATGCACATTCACATCGGGTTCACACTCTAGCCTGTCCTTTAGCAGTTTTACTCTCTAGTGACCTAGTTGACAGGTCGCAACTTTGTAGGGGCTAGTTTGGTTCAGTTCACTGAACTTGGAGTTTGGCGAGCGAGATCGAGTTTGCTGCTCGCTTGCTCGCCTCCTCCCCACCTAACGGCTAGCACCTCGTTTTGTTCCGTCTTTCTTTGTTCCGTCGTTCTCACTTCCACACAAACTGTCCATGGCTTCTGCCCACCATTGCTCGGTGTCTTCATTGCACTATCCCAGCTGCTGCTTCCTTGTCTAGCACAACATCCTACTCGTATCAGAGCTGCATGGAAGTCGGACAACGCATTGAAGCGCCGCCCCTCGATTCTAGGACGACTTTGCGGCAGGCCCTCTTGCCACCGCATGCCAGCCATCTCGCCGCTGCACTCTTACCTTGCTCCTGTACGCTGCCTAGGTCTCTCCTTTAGGCAACACTAGGAAGAATCCTCACATCTACAGAGGNGGTGTCTTCATTGCACTATCCCAGCTGCTGCTTCCTTGTCTAGCACAACATCCTACTCGTATCAGAGCTGCATGGAAGTCGGACAACGCATTGAAGCGCCGCCCCTCGATTCTAGGACGACTTTGCGGCAGGCCCTCTTGCCACCGCATGCCAGCCATCTCGCCGCTGCACTCTTACCTTGCTCCTGTACGCTGCCTAGGTCTCTCCTTTAGGCAACACTAGGAAGAATCCTCACATCTACAGAGGACCCCACTGAGGATCGTTAGGTGGACCGCCATGCTTGGCGGATTGCCACCCACGCAAGGTGGACCACCGTGCTTGGCGGATTGCCACCCACGCTAGGTGGTCCGCCGTGCTCGGCGGATTGTCACCCACCCAAGGTGGACCGACGTGCTTGGCGGAGTGCTACCCACGGTCTGCACCTCTGCAGCCCTGCTCCTGCAGGCTCGTACTGCAACGAACTCTAGATCCGCCCCCAACCCATGGCCTGAGAAGTAACAAACAGCATTGTAGCAGCTGCACTCACCCTGCCGTGCCACAATCCTCCACGGAGCAGCAGTAGCATCGGCGCCCAGCAGTAACAGCAGCAAGCAGCATTGCAGCAGTAGCACGCACACTGACGTCCCACAGTCCTTTGCGTAGCAATAGCAGCATCGATGCCTTGTAGCAGCAGCAGCAAGCAGCATTGCAGTAGCAGCATGCACACTGTCATGCCATAGTGCTTTGCGCAGCAGCAGCAACATCGGTGCCTTGCAGCAGCAGCAGCACCGACGTTGTCAACTTCAGCAACAGCCGTAGTGCTGTGCATCTTTGCAGTAGCCGCCGGCGACCGCCACAAGCAGCCCTGTAGCTGCACCACCACGCACACTACAGCGGTGGTGGCGATTGCCCAGCAGCACCCTCTCGGCAGTAGTGGTGGAGGTTGTCGCGCACGCACTATGGTGGTGGTGCACGCCAAGCTGGCTCCCTTAGACGTGCTGGTTGCGGCATCGCATGGAAGGAACCAGGAACGACTGACGCATGAGCCCCTGCCTTCGTCGCTGACTACGTGAAAAATCTCAGTAAGCCCTCCCTCCCTTGGTGCCTCTTGGGGGATTGAGCAGCCCCACAATGCCGTTGCTGCGTCGCTACAATCAACTTGGCATCAGGACACAGTAGAGCTTGCTCGCAACTTCACACATACCGCGTCCGCCATGATAGACGCGGCAGCTGTAGCTGCTACCACCTTTGCCGCCGCAACTCAAGCAACATGCGCCCATGCATCAACATCAGCTGGCCGTGCCGCTGAGTCCTACACTGAGGCGGCCATTGTAGCTAGACCGTTGGATGCGGCAGCTGCAGACATTGGGACACAGCTGGTGGCAGCTGCATCAACTGTGGCTTCTGCAACAGCGTCTGCAGCCTCTGCCGTATCCACTACAGATACGACCATTCGTACTTCCACAGCCGTCGTTGTTGCCGCATCCACATCTGCACCCTCTGACATCACCATTCTTGTCACAGCGGCCGTCACTGCAGCGGCCGTCCTTCCCACCGTTGGCGCCGCCTTCACCACCGTTTGCATGGCACTGATTGTGTCGATTGTGTCTTGCGTCTCTGTGCTCTCCGCTGCAGCTGCTTCCATTGTCCCGCCTATCCTTGCTCTTCTACGCAAACCCTCGCACGCCTCGTGAGATCTTTTGGTCTACATATCCCTTTTCATGCCCTCTGTCTCTTTTCTCTGTGGTGGCTTGTCTGTGTGACTTGGGTCGGGTTGTCTTGCAGCACATATCCATCGAGCCTAAGGCATTCCCATTTTTCCCATGCCCACTCGGGCGGGGGAAACTCTGCCAATTTTTTTTTGGCAGGGCCCATTAGTCGCCACCATGCCTNTGTGTCTTGCGTCTCTGTGCTCTCCGCTGCAGCTGCTTCCATTGTCCCGCCTATCCTTGCTCTTCTACGCAAACCCTCGCACGCCTCGTGAGATCTTTTGGTCTACATATCCCTTTTCATGCCCTCTGTCTCTTTTCTCTGTGGTGGCTTGTCTGTGTGACTTGGGTCGGGTTGTCTTGCAGCACATATCCATCGAGCCTAAGGCATTCCCATTTTTCCCATGCCCACTCGGGCGGGGGAAACTCTGCCAATTTTTTTTTGGCAGGGCCCATTAGTCGCCACCATGCCTAGTGACGATGAGTCGGTCATAGTAGATCTTCAGCGCCAGCTGACCCTCGCTCGCGAGACTCAGCGTGAGGCTGAAGAGCGTCTCAAAGTCGCCAATGACAATTGCGCCGCCTTTGCAGATGAGGTGGTTGCGATTGTGCCCAAGCGACTGCCTTCTGCCTCTGTCCTGCCAGCTGGCTCTTGTGCAAGCACCGGTGCCGGTGTCTCTTCCACCCCACCTGGTGCTAACCCTACTGACGCAAACCCCGTTGTCACCCCATGTGCTATCACTCCTGCCGCAGTCTCCCGCCAGCATGAATTCTTCTCACAGCCTCCTGTCCTTTCCACTAGCCTTGCCTTCTCTTCTTGGGAGACCCACTTTAGTGCATGGGCTCAAGGAGAACGTCTGTGGGAAAAATATTTCCCTGCCACACCTTCCTTCATCTCTGTCACTGACGAGTCTGCTCGCGCTGTCCACGCTCTCATTGTTATTGCCCCTGAGACACTCGTCGATGATGTTGGCACTTACAATGTTGACCCCGCTATTCAGCGTCTGGCTGACCCAGTTGGTGCATACACCATGCTTCGTCATCGCACGACAGTCACAGGTCAGGCAACTCAGAGCGCTCATCGTTCTGTTCAACATGCTCTTAATGCGTGTGGACGAGTTGGCCGACGCCTATTGGGCACGCGAGCTCAAGCTGCTTTGCGAGTTTGGTGAGGCCGCGCCCGGTCAGCTGCTTGCTGTGCACACCATGGTCAACGGGTTGATCCCAGAGCTGTCTGACCTTCTTCGCGATGTCAAAGCAGACAAGCTGCAGCGCGTCGCCTCCCAGCCTGTTCCACCCAATTCCCCTCCCGGCGTTGCTGCCCTAAGGGACTTCGTTGCTGAAAGGCTTCCAACCTGGTGGACCAGCCTCCAAAACAAGCGCCTTCATCGCACTGCACTCGCAGGGGTGGCCGCCATCTCCACTGCCACCTCCTCTTCTTCCTCCGCTGCTGCATTGGCCACGTCTCCGTCCTCTTCTTCTTCCGCTGCTGCATCGGCCACGTCTCCATCCTCTTTGTCTTCCTCTTCTACCTCTGCGGCCATGGCTCTTGCCTCCCAGGGCTGTGGACGTGGACGTGGTCATGGGCAAGGCAAGGGGAAAGGCAAAACTGCTCCACCGCCTCGTATTCCTTGTGAGGTTGTGTGCTGGAACTGTGGCTCCTATGAGCATTCCGCCCGCAAGTACCCTGCGTCCCGTGATGACGTCCACCTCGCGCGCACCATGCGTGCTCATTGGGCACACACGAGCAAGTCCTCTTCTTCTTCCACTGTCAGCTCCAGCTCCAGCTCTACTTTGTCTACCAGTTCCTCCCCAACTCAGGCCTACTCCACCGCCGGTGTCGCCCGCGTCCATCCGTCGGTCCTCTATCCTTGAGGCTGGTTGCTGCCCTATGCAACGCCCGCCTTTGCCGGCCCACCTTCCTCGGCCTACATCCCTCCTCCGCAGTTCGCTCCTCCCTCGAGCGTGCCTGCTCCATCGTCTGCAGCCTCCATCGACGGCGAGCACTAGCTGGAGCAGTCTCTCCTCCAGCTTCTTCACCTTCACGATCAGGGAGGCGAGAGTGTGTCTTTGTTGGCCAGAGGTCTTGCATGTCAGACAGACGATATCCTCCGTGGCGACCCCCCCCTCACGTCCTTGGGTTGCCGTCTGTGTCTGTTCCTTGGGTCGAGTGCTGGCAATATGTTGTTCTCCCTTGTTGTCTTTGCTGCATGTGCCTCATCCCTCCACTTGTCTCAATTTTCTCGATTTTCTCGATTACCCGTATATAATGGTGTTAAATCGGGATTGAGACTGGTCTTGATCTCGATTGTCTCGATTTTGTCTCGTCTCGTTGTCTCGTATCGCGCGACACGAGACAATCTCGAATTGTCTCGCGCGAGACGAGACAAGACCGAGACACGTCACATGTCATGCGAGATCGAGACGAGAATCTCGTCCCGTAGTGTGATTCTCGCCTTTTTTTTTTCTTCGGTCGACCTGCCACGCGTGCCAAGGCCATTAGAGCCAATCGGGCACTGGATCTGTCAGAATAGAAAGCAAGCACATCCATCCAGTGCGTGACCCACACCGGTTGGAAACGATCGCGGAGGGTCAAAACTAACATTACAAAACACGATGTAGTTATTCTTTCGTAAACAAACCAATGAATTCATGAGTTTTTATGTTTGGTTCAATTCGTAAAATGTTCTTTCTTCGTCGTTGACAGTAGGCTTTCCGCCCTCTATACAATGTTTCAGTATCCATGCAAATGGGTTGCACGTGTCGAGCGCTGACTAGTCTTGGAAATATTTTGTGACGAGTGGTCGAGAAGTACAACTACTAGGCGAGGTAGCAAAAGAGTGAGATCTTAACTTTGGAACATTGGGTTTGACTTATAAACTTAGTAGTTTGCTCAGGAAAATGTTTTTGGTCAATTGTTTTTCGAAAACGTTCCTCGTAGTCAGAAGTGCAGTGGTCGCAAAGTGGGTGCATTCCGACAGCTCGTCGCGTCATTTTGCTTGCCCCTCGGAATGGTACAAAATGCGTGATTTTCTAGGACGTGAGCGAGACCGAGACAAGACCGAGACAAGCAAGACGCAAATCGGGACGAGACCGAGACTTTCGCGTCCTTTGAACCCGGTACGAGACATCTCGTACCGAAGTGAGAAAAATTGAGTTTGAGATCGAGACATCTCGTCTCAATCTCGATTCAACAGGCCTACTCGTATACCCCGCGCTAGTGGTGTGGAGGAGCAGTACTGGAGAGTATGACGACGTGTTGGTTTTCACGCATCTCTCTCTGTACTCTGTTGTGTCCTCCCGGCTTGTGTACATTGGCGTGCAGATGACTGACGGCAAGACGGGACACTACTGGAGTGTCGTCTGGTGGAGCCGACGCATGCTGAGGCCTGCACGCATTTTGCTGGTGCCTCCTCCTCCAAACGTGCTTGGCTCCATTGGCAGACCTCCTCGGCAGTCGTGCCGCCGGCAGTCACTGACGCTACATATGTTGTCTGCATGCGTCCAGTGCTGGGTCTGACTGCACTGTTGCATCTGTAGTGCTATGTTCTGCTTAGGGTCCAGATTTCATATTATTCAGGCACTGTTGGGACCAGGGACTAGCGTAGACGCCGCCTGGGTTTAGGTGTCCATAACTCATTGCTACTATTTTTCTAAGTGATTCTGACGGCACGACTGCATTTGCAGTGTGCGTATTATGGCATGGTTTAGTTTTTAAGCAAAACAGACGACGCCCGGGTTGTGGGTTGTCGGCTGTCTAGCAGGGCTCACCGAGAAAACCTTGCCTGCCAGAAATTAGGTCATTTTTTTGATTGGCCTAGGAACCGAGTAACAAGCTCTAGACGGGGAGGGGGGAGTAGAACTTGGAGGGGTCTCCCATTGTTGCTCATTCTCACTTCCTAATCAGTCATTTCCAGTTTTCAGCTGTTGTCTGGCGCTAACTCTGGAGCATGCAGACGCAACTGGCAGTGGATCACCGACGAGTGGTGGCTCCATGCACCAGGAGCTGCTAGAGAGCTGCCATGACATCCTGGGTACTTGCTAGGGTCCTTTGCGGTTTTTTTGGCAGACTCTAGAGTTTTCTGGATGGATTGGATCTCGAGCTTGATTTTCATGTTTTGCATTGTTCATGACAAACTTGTGCATGTAGCCAGATGCAGCGCCCGGCTCAAGATTTTGCATCTCTAGGTCCAGACGGTGTTGCGTTTGCATACCCATGTGTAGAGTTACGACCAAAACAGTGGTTTTTGGCCAGTTTTTGGACAAACAGACAGTGTCTCGCGCGTCACCCGTCGTGTGTCACAGCAACTATGATGTGTGCTTGTGAGTTGACATCTCTCTCTGTAATTACATTGAATTTGAGCTTCCTAACACTCTATCTGTATGTGTCCCAACCCAGGCCCTTGCAGTTTTGTGCATGACTTGTGACTCTCATCACACACTGACTCAGCGTTGACGCTTAGTTAAGTGGCAGGTGGTTAGGAAGGTTCTATGAAGTTTCTCAAGGCATCTCTCACTGAGCTGCGCAGCAGAGACGCAGTAGTGGCAACAGTAGTGAGAGTCACAGCTAAAGCCACGGTCCTCGGAGGACCGTGGCTCCGGAGCCACCCATCACATGCACTCTGTTTGGTCTGTCTTTGTCTCATTCGGTCCTGTCGGCTCTGTTTGCGTTGTGCATACTGGTTCCGGCCAGTTACTTCCCGTCCAGGGCGTTGGTGTTGTCCGTTTTGTTGGTCCCACTGGTGTGTTCGTATTGCCTGACGTTCTGTTGGTGCCTTCTTTGGAACTCAGCCTGTTGTCGGTAACGTCCCTTGAAGATCAGGGCATGGATTTCTTAGCCAGTCAGGGCATAGGCACTGTCCGTCTTTGCTCCTCTGGTCGCATCATCTTGCGGGGGGGTAAGTGCGACAAGATGTATCGTGTCCCCCTTCATACCCCCTCTGCACCCACTATTGGCTTGTCTCTTGCTCACATCGTGTCTTCCCTTTCTCCTGCTGATATCCAGCTCTTGCATCGCCATCTTGGCTATGTGCTCACTGATTCTATCACTAGCATGTTCCAGCTTCAACCCACTGTTGGCTTGTCCCCGTCCACCTTTCCTGCGCCATGTCCCTCTGACTGCATGGACTGTGCCCAAGAAAAAATGCATCATTCTCCCTTTGCTTCTTCTGACTCCCACTCCGCTCACCCTCTTGATCTTATTCATGCCGATGTCATGGGGCCTCTTCCCCATGACTCTCTTGGGGGGGTCGGGTGTTACGTTCTGTGTCTTACTCACGATTTTTCCTGTTTTCGCTGGATCTTCGCTCTTTGTCATAAGAGTGACGTTGCTTCGGTCATTGCGTCATGGCTCGTTCAGGATGAATGTCCGTGCTCACTACGCGTCTTTTGCAATGATCGTGGTAGTGAGTTCCTTGGACCCACCTCCCGGTTCCTTTAGTCCCAAGGAGTGTGTCTGGAGACATCGGCTCCCTACACACCTCAGCAAAACGGTGTTTTTGAGCGCTCGAATCGGACCCTGGCCAATGGCGTCCTCACCCTTCTGTCTCATTCTGGACTCTTTCCTCTCTTTGCCTTTGAGGCCATGAGCTATATGACCTGAGTGTGGAATCGCGAGCCTCACGGTCCTCTTCCCCGCACCGTTACCCCCTTTGAGCGCTGGTACGGCTCTCGTGCTGACCTCCGTCTGGCTCGCGTCTGAGGTTGCATTGCGTCTGTCTGGCTCCCCGAGGACCTCCGTGACGGGAAACTCTCCCCACGTGGCCTTCTCTGTCCCTTCTTCGGTGTCTCCTCCCAGTCCAAAGCCTGGCGCTTCTAGGACTCAGAGCTGCAGTACGTCATTGAGTCATGGGACGCCTTCTTCTTCGAGTCTGTGTTTCTCTGTGACCTCGATCGTCACTCTTCCACTGCCTCCTTGCTCCCGCTCTCTCGGTTGCGAGAGGAGGTCGGCCCTACAGTCCCATCTGCCCCTGCCTTTCTGCTACTGTCCTGTCTTAACAGCCAGCACCCTCAAAGCGTTCTCCAGCGGCCGGCTCTGCGACTCTACCGTCCTCTGACACCCTCCTGTTGGTGTTGTCTAGCTCGCTTGGCGCTCCGTCATCCCCTTTGGTGTCCTCATCTGTCTCGTCTGTGTCCGTCTCTCCCGCACATTCCGTTGCGTCCTCATCCAGTCCGCTCACTCCCGTCGTGCCCAGTTTACCTAGTGCTCCTCCTGATCCTGTACCTATTGAACCTTTTGTACGCGGCAGACGCCTATGCGCGCTTCCTTCTCACTCCTCTAGTGCTGCAATGTCCTCCATCCAACCTTCGCAGACCTCGCCTGGGCAGTCCCCAGCGCTGCCAACTTGTATGGACGCCCTGAGCCTAGCCACAGGGGTTGTTCACCCTAGCTCTCTCCTTGGGTACACACTGCTCACGTCCGAGCACGAGCGTGCGCTCGAAGCCGCCATCGGCTTCGAGCTTGGGAGCATTGCCGAGTGTAATGCAATGGTCGCCGCCCCGTCGCCATCGCCTGACCCGACCACTGCTTGCCAGGCACGGGCAGCACCCGACTCCTAGCAGTGGGAGGCTGCCATGCACGACGAGCTGAGAGCAGTGGATGACAACGTCGTACACGAGCTGGTCGATCTCCCACCAGGCCGCAAGGCCATCGATGCCCGCTAGGTTTTTCGTCGTAAGTACAAGCCTAACGACTAGCTCGACAAGAACAAGGCTCGACTTACAGCAAAGAGGTTTCCTCAAGTCCCAGGTGTTGACTTTGACGAGACTTTTGCTCCCGTTGGACGCTACACCACAGCTCAAGCCCTCCTGAGCCTTGTTGCATACCATGACTGGGAGCTCGAGCAGATGGATGTAAACAATGCCTTTCTGCACGGTCAGCCGGATGAGGAGATTTACATGGTGCAGCCTCCAGGGTTCTCTGACGGTACCGATCGAGTTTGGAGACTGCGAAAGGTCCTCTATGGTCTCAAGCAGTCACTACGGTGTTGGAACCAAGAGATCACCTCCACCTTGGAGAAGGGGAGATATCGCCGGAGCACAGTGGATCCCTCCCTCTTTGTCACTCCACGGTGGGCACCCTTTGCCGCCATCCTCGTGTACGTTGATGACCTGCTTATTGAGTCCCCGAGTCGCGAAGCAGTGTCAACTGTGAAGTCCCTGATGTTGGCCACGTACAAGATGAAAGACTAAATGGAAAACTATGCAGCAGGTTGGGGCAGCAGCGTTGTTAATGCAGCGTGCGAGCTTCCACGCTCGTTGCTTAAGTCAGCTGCCCCCTCAGTCTCCTGCTCTAGAGTCTAAGTCTGGAAGCTCTGGGTTTGTTACTCAGAAACGCGCGCGCCAGAGTTAGCGCCAGAAAGCAACTGAAAACTGATAGTTACTGATTAGGAATGAAGAATGAACAGCAATGGGGGACCCCTCCAAGTTCTAGCCCCCCCCCCCCCCCAGCTCTGTAGAGCTTGTTACTCAGTTCATCAGCCAATCAGAAAATAGCTAATTTCAGGCTGGCAGGTTTTCTCAGTGAGGCCTGCCAGACGGCCGACAGCCCAGAACCCGGGCGTTGTCCGTTTTGCCTGAAAACTGGACCATACCATAATACCGACGCTGCGAACGCAGCCGTGTGGTCAGAATCTGCTAGAAAAATAGTAGCGAGGAGTTATAGCAGCCTGAACCCAGGCTGTGCCCACGATGGTTTATGCTGCCAAACAGGGCCATGCAACATGCAACTGGGACCCTAGGCAGCGCATGACGACGCAGGCACGACAGTACGCGCTGGACGCATGCAGACAGCGACTACGGTGGCAGTGAGTGCCGGCAGCGCGACCGCCGAGGAGGCCTGCCGATGGAGGTGAACACGTCGCCGGAGAGAGGGGGCTCCAGCAAACTTCAAGACGACCTCAGCGTGCGTCGGCTCCACCGGACGACACTCCATCAGCGTCGAGTCTCGCCGTCAGTCATCTGCACGCCGATGTACACAAGCCGGGAGGACACAACAGAGCACAATGAGTGCAGAAACCAACACTCCCCCATGACTGAGAGGCATAGTGCACATGGGTGGGCAGAGACACGGTTAACACACAAACTCCCCGAGGACACGCAGAAGTGCAGGCAGAGACAAAGAAAGCAAGTCACGGACGCACGCCGACTGAACTCACAGCCTTCTTAAACGAGTCCCACTTCAGTGCCTTGGTCAGGAAGTCAGCCAGCTGCCGTGCTGTCTCAAGCCACACGATGCTGATGCTGCCGTCGTGCAACAACAAACGCACATAGTGATACTCAACATTGATGTGCTTTGTGCGAGTGTGATGCACACCGTCATTGTCTGCAATGGCCATGGCACTCTCATTGTCACAATGCAAGGTGATGGATGCGACAGACTGACGCAACTCGGACAACAGACGACGCAACCACACACTCTCACACGCGCCTGAGCCAAGGGCCACGTACTCAGCCTCAGCAGTGCTGCGTGCAATGCACCCCTGTTGTCACTGCGCCAGGACACAGCTGTGCCCCCAACCAGAAAGATCCAACCAGTGCGACTCTTACCGTCTGGACTGCCGTCCCAGTCACTGTCGGTCTAACCCACTGCAACGACGGACGGCTGACGGCGGAACATGAGGCCTCACCGAGGGGTCGAGACGACATAGCGCAGTACTTGGATCGCGGCCTCAAAGTGGAGGTGACACGGCTCCTGAGAGAACTGGGCCAGGAGGTTAACGACGAACGCGATGTCTGGACGCCTCGTCGTCGCCAGGGCATCAGTGACCCGATGACCCGCAGATACGTGGTCACATCAACTAGCTCCTCCACAACAGTTGGGTCATGACTCTTCAACTTCACCTGGCCATCGGGTGACATGGGTGAGGAAGCGCTGGGCACGAGGGGCAAGTCCTCGGCGAAGCGAGTGGACAGGGTCTGTACATAGGCAGCCTGGTGGACATGCAGGATGCCCTGAGAGCAATCATGCTCGAGCTCCATGCCCAGGAAGACTCGGGCAGACCCGAGATCCTTCATCTGGTAGGCGGCGTGCAATACGTCCTTGACGTGCTGGATGGCTGTTGCGTCTGGCGACGAAATGAGGAGATCATTGACGTAGACCAGAACCGCGGCGAAGGTCTGACCTCGCGGGCTGATGAACAGTGCGGGGTCAGCGGTGCTGCGCTGGAGGCTGCCACGGAGAAGCGTACTGCTGATCTCCTGGTTCTAGCACTGAGGCGACTGCTTCAGGCCATCGAGGGCCTTCCGCAGCCGCCAAACTCTCCCAGTGCCGTCGTCGAAGCCTGAGGGCTGTGTCATGTAGAGCTCCTCACCCTCCAGTGAGCCATGGAGGAATGCGTTGCTCACGTCCATCTGATGCAGCTCCCACCCGTGCTGGGCAACCAGGCTGAACAATGCCCGGCTTGTGGAGAACCGGCCAACTGGGGCGAAGATCTGGTCGTAATCAATCCCACGGCCAACGGAGGCGGAGGGTGCTACTGGTCCGGAGGAGCCAGTAGACGCCACAGGCGCTACTGGGCCACAGGGGCCAGCGGACACAGCTGGGGCTGCCGGCCCAGAGGGGCGAGTGGACGCGACTGGGGCTGCTGGCCCGGAGGGGCGAGCGGATGCGACTGGGGCTGCTGGCCCGGAGGGGCCAGC
>SZWC01016276.1:25197-35733 GCA_023375785.1 Penium margaritaceum
AGTCTCAGTCATGCAGGGATGGGCCGGAGGGCAGGAGGTGACGCAACTCGCACTTCCCTGGGGAGGAGGGCGAGGGAGGCCAAGCTGGAGCGCAATGAACTGCTCCAGCTGACGCTCTCGGGATGACGGCCCAGGAGTGTAGACAGAATGCGGAGTGACGGCGCCGGAGCCTGAGTAGTAGGGTGACTGAACCGGCGAAGGAAGCGGAGGTGCCGACGGCTGAGGGTAGTACTGCTGCGGCGCGGGTGGCTAGAGGACAGGCGGAGCTGTCGAAGTGGCAGAGGTGCTGGACGAGGTCGGAGTGGTAGGACCAGCAGCAGCGACGGCGGCAGAGGCGAGGCGGCGCTCCCGCTGGCGTCGCATGGTGGCGATGACGCGGGCCTCGTCCGTCAGGAGAGGGCACGTGTACCATCCGTGCCCAGGCTGCCCACAGTTGTGGGAGACCAAGCCACTACCGCTGGGACCGGTCGATGACTACTGCTGCTGCTGTTGCGATGGACCCTTGCCCTTCTTGTTCCGGCTTTTCTTCTTCTTCCCTAGGGGCGATGGGGTAGCTGCGACATGGGAGGCAACGGCCACAGAGGCAATGGCAGGGGCGGCGACGGCAGGGGATGCAAGGGCCTCCGTGCGATGGAGTTGGGACTTCTGGCGAGCTTCCTCAATGCGAAGGAAAAGCTCATATGCCCAGGGCATGAGAGTGCCCTGGGCCTCCATGGTGGTGAGAACGTTCTGAGGGTAGTGGACGAAGACATCCGCGTATGCGCTGGTGGCGCCGTGCTTGATGGTAAGGAGCGCGGACAGAGGGGGTGGAGCCGACTTGCTGAGTCGACGGAGGATGTCCTCTGCTCGTTGCCAGTAGGCAGTGACCGTCTCGGCCTCCCCCATGTGTAGGGAGTTGAACTCCCAGAGCAGACGGCTGATCTCAGCGTCGCTGGACAGGCGATGGGGTCGAGTGAGGACGTGCCAGGCGGCTGCCGGGTCTGGGATGGCGCCAGCGGTGAAGTCGCCGAGGAAGGGCTCCAGGGCAAGGCGAGAAGCTGGAGGGGCGACTGGTACAAGGGCGCAGACAACGCGACCGGCGTCATATAGCTGGTCGGCCTGGGTGGAGTCGTAAGGGAGGGTGTAGTAGGCCAACAGACCCTCACCCTGCGCCCAGATCCGGAAGCTGAGCTCCCAGCTCCGAAACTACTCGATAGCCTGAAGCGGCGGTGGCGGCGTCTCAAAGTCCTTCTGCCTACGACCGGCACCCAGAGTGGGGCCAAGGACAGAGGTCACTCTCTGCCGCTGGCGCTGAGTCTGCTGCTGCGCTAAGTAGTACGTGGCGGCGGACACAGCGGGGCTAGTGTGCCCTGGAGGAATGAATGACGGTAGCGCGCTGGTGGCAGTTTGGGAGGCGACTGGCTGCAGCACCGCAAGTTGTTGTGTCAAGGCGGCGAGTTGTTGCTGAAGAGCAGCAAGTGGGTCAGGGGTGCCGCCAACGTTACCAGTGGGCTGCTGCTACTGCTGCTGTAGGGGCGGTGGTTGCTACTGCTGTAGAGGCGGTGGCTGCTGTTGTATGGGCGGCGGCTGTTGCTGTTGCAATGGTGACGGCTGCTGCTGTAGAGGCGGCGGCTGCTGCTGCTGCAGCGGCGGTGGCTACTCCTGTATGGGCAGCGGCTGCTGCTGCTGCAGCGGCGGTGGCTGCTGCTGTAGAGGCGGTGGCTGCTGCTGCTGGAATGGCGGCAGCTGCTGCTGCTGGTGTGGTGGCGGCAGCTGCTGTTGCCGTGGCGGCGGCGGTTGCTCTTGCTGTGGCGGTGGCGGCAGCTGTTGCTCCTGCGGCGGCGGCGGCTGCTGCTGCTGTAGCAGCGGCGGGTAGTGCTACTGCTGCTGCTGTTGCTGCTACTGCAATCACTGCAAGAAAGGAGGGGTAGGGGTCCCCCCATCAGAGGAGGACCCCTCCTCGCCGGGACTACCAGCCATGCCTTGGTGTCTGTGTTTTTTTTTTGTCTTTGTGTTGCTAATTTCAGCAGGCGGTTGGGGGAGTGGGGAATCTACCCACTCCTTTCGTCTTCCCCCTTTCCCCTATTCCCCCTCTTCTCACCCTCCTTTTTTTTTGTTGATGACATCAGTAGTGACGTCAGCAGAGGGGTGCTGACGACAGGAGCGGCGAATGTTGGGACCGCCGCTGCTGCTGTTGGTGTTGATGCTGCTGCAGCCGCTGCTGCTGCTACTGCTGCTCTTGCTGCTGTTGCTGCTACTCCTGCTACTGCTGCTACTGCAGCTGCTGCTGCTGCAGCTGCTGCTACTGTTGCTACTGCTGCTGCTGCAGCAGCAACTGTTTGCTGCTGCTGCTGCTACTGCTATGGGTGTTGCAGCTGCTGCTGCTGCTGCTGATGCTGCTGCAGTTGCAACTGTAGCTGTTGGTGCTACGAGCTGCAACAGTAACTGTGGCTGTTGCTGCTGCAACAGCGAGCTGCTGCAGCTCGCTGTTGCTGCTGGGTGCTGCTACAGCTGCTGCGTGCTGTAGCAGATGCTCGCTGCAGCTGCAGGCTGCTACAACGAGCTGCGGGGGTGGGGGAATTTTTTGTTGTCTCTTTTTTCTTTTTTTCTTGTCACAGCGGGCAGCAGCCTGCTGTCCGCTACGAGCAGCGGGCTGCTGCTCGCCTAGCAGCAATGAGCTGCTGCTCGCTTGCAGCAGCGGGCCGCTGCTTGCTGCTCGCTCGTTGCGAGCAGTGGGCAGCAGCAGCCGTGGCTGGCAGCTGCCAACTGTTGCTCGCTGTTGCTGTTGCTGCAGCTGGCGGCTGCTGCAGCTCGCTACAACAGCTGCTGCAGCCTGCTGCTGCTGCTGCTCGCTGCTACAGCTGCTGCGTGCTACGGCTGCTGCCTGCTGCTGCTGCAAGCTGCTGCTGCGGGCTGCTGCTGCTGTTGCACACTGCTGCTACTGCTTCACGCTACTGCTGCTACTACTGCGAGCTGCTGTTGCTGCGAGCTGCTGTTGCTGCTGTTGCGAGCTGCTGTTGCTGCTGCTGCGAGCTGCTGTTGTTGCGGGCTGCTGCGAGCTGCTGCTTCTACCTGCTGCTGCTGGTGGTGCCAGTCACTGCACCTGGGTGACGTTGCCGCGTGCGTCGTCGCCCACAGACGTCAAACGTCGCCTGCCACTCACCTCCTCGCGTCACGCGTGGAGGTCAGTGCTGCCGAATAACCTTGGCAGCATTTCCCCTGGCCCAGTGGCCGTGGGAAAAAATCTGACACCGCCACCACGAGGGTCAATGCTGTCGGAAAAAATCCGGCAGCATTTCCCTAGCACTGGCGCGTATGGGGGTCCGCCGGCGTTGTCTGGCACCTGTTCGCCAGTCTTCTGCTGCTGCTGCTACGCTCTGGCTCTGATACCAAAATGGAAAACTATGCAGCAGGTTGGGGCAGCAGCGTTGTTGATGCAGCGTGCGGGCTTCCACGCTCGTTGCTTAAGTCAGCTGCCCCCTCAGTCTGCTGCTCTAGAGTCTAAGTCTGGAAGCTCTGGGTTTGATACTCAGAAATGCGCGCGCTAGAGTTAGCGCCAGAAAGCAGCAAAAAACTGAAGTTATTGATTAGGAATGAAGAATGAAGAGCAATGGGGGACCCCTCCAAGTTCTAGCCCCCGCCCAGCTTTGTAGAGCTTGTTACTCAGTTCATCAGGCAATCAGAAAATAGCTAATTTCAGGCTGGCAGGTTTTCTCAGTGAGGCCTGCCAGACGGCCGACAGCCCAAAACCCGGGCGACGTCCGTTTTGCCTGAAAACTCGACCATACCATAATACCGACGCTCCAAACGCAGCCGTGCGGTCAGAATCTGTTAGAAAAATAGTAGCGAGGAGTTATGGCAGCCTGAACCCAGGCAGTGCCCACGATGGTTTATGCTGCCAAACAGGGCCATGCAACATGCAACAGGGACCCTAGGCAGCGCATGACGACGCAGGCACGACAGTACACGCTGGACGCATGCAGACAGCGACTGCGGTGGCAGTGACTGCCGGCAGCATGACCGCCGAGGAGGCCTGGCGATGGAGCTAAACACGTCGCCGGAGAGAGGGGCCTCCAGCGAACTGTGAGACGACCTCAGCGTGCGTCGGCTCCACCGGACGACACTCCATCAGTGTCGAGTCTCACCGTCAGTCATCTGCACGCCGATGTACACAAGCCGGGAGGACACAACAGAGCACAATGAGCGCAAAAACCAACAAGACTTAGGTCCAGCTCGTGTGTATCTTGGCATGAACCTTGAGCGTGACCGTGCTCGTCGCGTTCTCCACGTCCACCAGGCCGCGTACGTCAGGAGCCTAGGGGAGCGCTCTGCCTCCCTGCTTGAGTCTGTCCCCACTGTCTCAACACTGATGAAACCCGCCAGGCAGAGGTTGTTGAAGACACTGGAAATGTCAGAGCTGGGGGAGTCGGTGGATGTGACCGACTACCTGCAACTTGTAGGGTCTCTCATGTACCTGGGCACCACCACTAGAGCAGACATAACCTTTGCTGTGAACTTCCTTGCTCAGTTCTCACCGTCTCTGCGGGCTCTACACATGGAGGCCACAGTGTGTGTTGTGCGGTATGCACTCTCCACTGCCCGAGTTGGTCTCTGTTACCGGGCGCAGCTGTCAGTGGTCGTTGATGGGTACACTGACAGTGATTGGGTGCATGACACGGATGCACGCAATCGCACTGGCTATGTCTTTCTTGTTGGTGGGACTGTGATCTCTTGGAAGAGTGGCAAGCAGGGTTGTGTTGCATGCAGCTCCAGTGAGGCAGAGTATGTTGCTCTTGGTGCTGGAACATGTGAGAGTGTCTGGTTGTGTCGTTTGTTGCAGCAACTGCGTGTTCCCATTCGCCGCATCACCTTGTGCTGCGACAACCAAAGCACAAAGGCTATTGCCGAACATGATGGGATGCATCACACTCGCACAAAGCATATCAATGTGGAGCATCATTTTGTGCGTGAGCGTGTGGCTGCAGGCGATGTTCAGATTGTGTGAGTCGACACCCGACAGCAACGTGCAGACTTCCTCACAACTTGGGAGCAATATCTTCAAGACAGCAGTTCCCGCCGTTGGACTGTTGTGTCCTCGTGATCCTCCTGGTTGATGTGTTGTGCCAGTGCTTGTGTACAGTCTTGTGTCGTGTCACACCTGGTGACGTCGGTGTAGTGCCTGTGAGTGCCAGAGTGCAAGTCGGCCGGGGGTCATTGGGGAGTGTTGGTTTTGTGTCAATACCACACGGTGACCTCTGGCCTTGTTGCACACTCACCTTACTGATGCAAGTGACTAACTGGAGGGAGGCAACCCCTGCTGGTTGCTACGTCGTGGTGGCATGACTACACGGCGAGCCTCACAGCCAGGCATCTGCACAAGTTTCACGTGCCTCTGGGTGGCGTGCATGTGTGCACACACATTCACATCGGGTTCACACTCTAGCCTGTTCTTTGGCAGTTTTACTCTCCAGTGACCTAGTTGACAGGTTGCAACTTTGTAGAGGCTAGTTTGGTTCAGTTCACCGAAGTTGGAGTTTGGCGAGCGAGATCGAGTTTGTTGCTCGCTCGCTCGCCTCCTCCCCACCTAACGGCTATCACCTCGTTGTGTGTGTCACGTCGAAATTTTGTTCCGTCGTTCTCACTTCCACGCAAACAGCCCATGGCTTCTGCCCACCATTGCTTGGTGTCTTCCTTGCACTAGCCCAGCTGCTGCTTCCTTGTCTGGCACAGCACCTACACGGAGACCCTCGATCACCACGGTTTTGGCCCAATGGGCCAAGCTTCCTATACCAATTTGTTACATCACCAGTATGGGCCACTCCTAAGATGAGGTGCAGCAGAGTGTGCAAAGGCGGTGACAAAATTGATGAAATACAACCCATGTGCACATTGAATATTTTCCATGATTGAAATAGAACAATTATGTAGGGTGTACCAAACCAATTCGTGCAAGGAAGAATCCGTTGGAGAAAATGTGCCTAAAAAATACTTGTAATGGAACATCAAGATCACTATGGTAGCGCGCACATGAAGTTGGACGGTATGATGCAATGCTTTGACAGACACAAGAAGTGCATGCCGCTGACAGAAGAGAGCATACGTTTATGAACGACTAACTTTGAATTGAAGAACACTACAGAAAAAACATGTCGGTTTGGCTGCTACTTTAGCCAAAACTTCCAGGTGATACGAACACTGCCAGCAACCTCTCAGAGGAGGGCGGAAAAAGAAGGGGGGGGAAACAAAAAACGAAAAACAAAACAAAAGCAGGAAAAAAGCTGTACATTTGTACACCCCAAAGGAGAAGAAACAGTGAAGACTATACACTGGTGCCTCCTGCTCTCAGACTCCCCTCCTCTCATGGTCCCAATGCTGTACACCACCACACTCCAGCACGCACTCACAAACACTCAACCTGCGGTCATGGTTCTTTGCACATGGACGCTTTCTTTGAACCAACTCCGCCCTTGAACCTCACTTCACGCTGAGCCGATGGCTTCCGGTGCCAGCAAACATGGCTGCTACTGAGCCAGCGCCAAAGACGGGCTCCATGGACGCTACTCTGAACCCACGGGACTGCTTCAAGGCACAAGGCAAAGGGGAGTACTTGGACAAACTGAAGCTGCCCTGCAGTAGGTTGCAGAGGTGTTGCCGACTTCTTGGTGACAATTCCCCACAGTCCTCAGAGTCCCAATTGCTGCTGCTGCTGCTACTGCTGCTGCTGCTGCTGCTGCTGCAGTTGCTGCTGCTGTTGCTGCTGCTGCTGCTGTTGTAGCTGCTGCTGTTGCTGCTGTTAATGGTGCTGTTGCTGTTGCTGCCACTGCTGCTGATGTCGCTGCTGACGATGCAACTGCTGCTGATGCCGTTGCTGCTGATGCCGCTGCTGCTACTCTCGGGGCTGCTGAGGCATCTCTTCTCGACCCATGCCTCATGGGGCAGCGACGTCTTGTTCTCCCCACGCACCCAGGGGTGCTGGAGCACTTCCTCCGCAGTCATCCTCTCCTCCGGCACCGGGCACAAGAGCCGCCGCACCACATCCCGCGCCGCCTCCGAAACCCCTGCCCAACTCCCAGCTGCGAAGTCCACGTCGGCCGCCTGGATGGACGAGGCGAGCCCTTCCATGTCGGCAAGGGAGGAGCCTGAGAACGGCAGAGCGCCGGTCAGCATCTGCGCAAGGACCACGCCGAGGCTCCACATGTCAGCAGCCGGTCCGTACGGCCGCCGCCGCACCATCTCAGGAGGGCGGTAGAAGGGCGACCCCACTGCGGCCTTGAACGCCGCCGATTTGAACGACTGGCCAGGAGTGGAGGCGGCGGTAGCAGCGGGCGTGCCATCGGCTGCCGCATGGGGCATCATCTTGGCCAGTCCAAAATCTCCCAGCTGTATGGCGATCGTGTAGCTGTCCCCATCGCCCCCCTCATCTCCAGGGCTGCTGCTGCGGCCAGGGAAAGGAACGCAGCCGCTGCTGCTGCCGCTGCTGCTGCTGCTGCTGTCGCGTTCCCTTCCGCCCAGCGCGGTACAGGTGCCACCGACAACCCTGCTGCCGCCATCTCTGCCCCTTGCGGTGCTGCCGCTTGCCACGACGCTGCCGTTGGCGCTGCTACTGGTGGACCTACCGCCGCGGCCACGATGCGGCAGCTGGAGATTATCCACAGACTTCACCTTCTCCGTCTCCCCCAATGCGTCCACCACGAAAATGTTTCCCGGCTTGACGTCCCTGTGCACCAATCCCATGCCGTGGCACAGAGCCAGCGCTGACGCCACTTGCGCAAACACACCGCGGGCCTCATCCTCCCTCAGTCCACCGCCAAGTACATCTTCCCCAAGACCCTCGCCTCCTGCGTCTTGGCATGGACCACGGCCGCGGCGGCCTTCATCGCCCCCTTCACACTCCGAACCTCGCAGCTGCTGATGCCGCTGCTGCTGCTGGAGATGCAGCTGCTGCTTCCGCCGCATCATGAGCCCCAGGAGGTCCCCTCCGCGGCACAGGTTGGTCACAATGTACAAGTGGCTGTCGTCCTCAAACCAGTCCACGAGGCGAAGCACGCCGGGGTGGTGGTGGTGCTGGCAACGCTGCGAGTTCAACCACTCCCCACAGCCCTGGCTGACGACGCCCGGGCGGGAAGGCGAGAGGCGCTGCAGGGCAGCGATTTCGGCCTGTGCCGAGGCAAGGGCTCCCCGGCGGGACTTGGCCACCACCTTGCAGGCCAATCCGGGGCCGCCAGTAGCTTCCAGAACAGGTTCAGGGAGGCCTTCCCACCGACCTGGGTGCGAATCCTGCGGGCTCTGGCGCTGGCGATCCATCCGCCGCCAGCATTTGTGCACGGAGCCAAACGCGCCCTGGCCAATGAGGTGACCCAGCACGTACTCGTCGTGGAAAGTGCCCCGCGTTGACGTCGCCGCTGCGGCGGCGGCTGCCGCTGCTGTTGCTGCTGCTGCTCCGTCCGACGGCATATGCGCCATGGTGCAGCGGGACTTTGCCGAAAGAATCTGCAGGAACAAAAAAGGGCGCAGAATGCGTACACGTTCAGCCCGACATAACGCTAACGTCAAAAACAGTAGGTGCATTCACTTCACATGCAGGAATGCGGGGCACTGCGAGCTGCTGCCCGACCGAGCGGGCAGCAGCATGCGTGCTCCTCTGCTTTCGGGAGAGAATCCTACATGACAGCGTCCGTTTCGCACTTCAGGCGTAGAAAAAAACACAGCATTCCACTTCCTCTTCACCATCCTCGCTCGGCGGCCCAAGCACAAGTCAGGTCAGAGATTCGAACGCCGCTTTCCAGCAAGGCATTGAAAAATCCAGCGAGAGGGGAGGGCGGGGGAGGGAGGGGAGCGAGAGGGGGAGGGGGGGGGGGGGGGGGGACACGTACGGTGACGGGCGTGTCCACGCGCTGCACGGTGCTCTCCTCCACCAAGATTCCCATGGCTTTCAGGCACAGCGTCTTCACCTCCGACTCCTTTAGAGCACCTCGCACAGCCGTCACTACACAAAATCTCCCTGCCTGTAGTAAGACGTCGCGCCCGCCCTCGAGAGCCCAGTCCGCGACACTCTGCTAAGAGAGCTCTACCTGTGGTCCCGCGGAAGCTGAGGCTGAGGCTTTCCCACGGAGTGGCCAATGCCAGTCAGGCTGTCGGAGATTTCGGCTCCTGCTCCTGGGCTGGCTCTTCGGAGCTTTTGGCATTTGCTTTTGCTTCTGCTGTCACTTCTGGAACGAGGAAGTGGAAGGCGATGAAGGCGTGGGCCGACAGTTTCACGCGAGTCGTCGCTGTTGCTCGGTTGGCTGCAGCGAGCTGTTTGAGAGATGCTGCGATTCCTCGATTTTGACCCAGCAACGGGACCACATCGGGTTTGGTCGGAGCCGCAGGATGCGCGCCCGCAGGATACACGGCAGAACACCAGTCCCTATGACTGACTCCGGTCCAGTTGGTGCTGGCGCCCACAATTGGGTGCCGTGGGGATTAGAGCAGGAGCGAGCGCAACGATCCGCAGTGTGCACGTGACTCAGGAGCGAGCGCGATGGCAGGAGCAGCAAACACAGGAGCAAGTTGGTCGTCGGAATTGTCGCGGTGCTATTCGCTCGACCTCAAGCAAACATCGCCGGGGGAGAAAGGACAGCCGCTGAGATCAGCCATCGGGCGAAGCCAAGTGCGACCTGCAGGCGCCATACCGACCGCATGGGGATGCCTGCCTCCAACTTACGGACATCAAACACCACTTCATGTGGTTTTGAAACATCAATCATCAAAATCAGAAAAGCAGGCTTCCAGATGCCACCTTCCTCAAAAGTAGATCACCAGAAATCATGCATTCACCATGCAAACTTCCATATACGCATTCCTCTAAGATCAACATACTTCATTATATACAATCAAAAATCTTTTCATTTCCTCTAAAAAAATCCGTAGACCTCACACAACAAAAACGAAAACCATACATAGTCTTACATCATACACCAAAGGGAACCTTGACAGTTATCATTTGTCTTTTTTCTCACAATGCAAATTCAGCCATTATATAAAAAACCAAGTACCAATTTTTTTCAATATAAAAACACGGTGTTAAAGGACCTACAAATGAAGTTAAGGGCAGCTAAAACCTATGTTAATCTCTAATTCTACATCTCTATATATAAATATACATATATATACATATACATATAAATCTACATCTACATCTACATGTACATCTATATCTACATCCACATCTACATCTACATACACATCTACTTCAACATCAACATCTACAAATACATCTACATCTACATCAAAATCTACGTCTACATCTAGATCTTATTCTACCACTACAACTACATCTACATGTAAATCCCCATCAACATAAACATCAACATCCACAACCACATCCACATCCACATCCATATCTACATCAATATCTAAATTCATTCATATATATCTATATCTATATGTATATCTATATCTATATCTATATCTATATCTATATCTATATCTATATCTATATCTATATCTATATCTATATCTATATCTATATCTATGTCTATGTCTATGTCTATGTCTATGTCTATGTCTATGTCTATG
>SZWC01016276.1:38911-54791 GCA_023375785.1 Penium margaritaceum
TCTATGTCTATATCTATATCTATATCTATATCTATATCTATATCTATAGCTATATCTGTATCTATATCTATATGTATATCTATATCTATATCGGTATCTAGATCTATATCTATATCTATATCGATATTTGTATGTATATCTATATCTATACTTTTATCTTTATCTAAATGTATCTATATCCATATGTTTATATACCTATGTCTATTTCGATATCTAAATGTTTATCCTTATCCATATCAATATCAATTTGTATGTCTACATCTTTATCTCTACCCATATCCATATCTTTATCTATATCTATGTCTATGTCTATATCCATTTCTATATCTATATCTATATCTATATGTACATGTATATATCCATATCCACCTCTAAATCTATATCTATATCTACATATACATCTACGTCCATATAGATATAAGCCAATGCGTGGAAATTTGTTCGTAACAAAACTCATTGTCGCCTTCTATTAAGGAAAGCCAATGTTCTCTAGGAAGTGGATTAGTATATGACATCTTCTTCATCAAATGAATAAGCCACATACTAAATGTATTTATTTTGCCACTCGCTTGTCCACAATATTATCCACCATAATGAAACACTCAAAACCTTCCATTTAGCGACGTTCCTCCATTATTTCAGCTAAGTCATCCACATTACATCATAGCTCGATATCACTTGTCTTGCCATATCTCAAGATCGTGTTCCTTGTGGTTTAAAGGTATTTACGGGCCCATTCAAGGTCCTTACACAGCACCTTTGAGCATTTCTCATCATCGAATGTAAGTTTGTTCACCGCACACTTCAAATATGAATTTTTGTAGCTAACAACGAGCATTGGTGAGCCAACTCAGCTACGTACTCTGTCTCACTCCTCCACCCTTGGTAGTGATACTTTAGTTCCTTTGGGTGAAAAGAGTTGGCACGTGTCGCTCAAAGGAATCAATGCACTCAAAGACCTTTTTGTGTAAGGTATATAAGCTGAATTGAATCTTTAAAGCTATGGAATCATGGTTACGTCCATGCCAATGTAAAGTTCAAACCATAAAATGAGTGTCTTTTTAGCATCCTTTACCATGGTTGTTGTCGTGGCATTGATGAATAAAACAGTTGGAAAAATCATCAAACTTTCTTTAAAGTCAACCTGATTATATAATCAAGGTATCGTTTTGTTCAAGGCCAATAGAGGAAATTAAAACTGGTGCAAGGTGATGGTTAGAATCATTGTGAATTCATAAGACTTTAGAGCTTACAATACCATATAAGTGGTCTATTTCTTATGTCATACAAACACTTCACTAGTTTACACAGTCATCCACCTCCATCAAAATAACCTTTAAGTTTCTTGATGAACACTGTCATGACCATCTAATTGTGCAAAACGTTTTACCTCACATCAACCTATTATATCTCACATTCTATCACTGGTACGATGGTCAACATGTTATGCAAAGTGGTGTAGCGGCTCAAAGAGGTGTATGTATCAAGAAAATCATTTCCATCCACATGTGAAAAACATTTTTCAACAAGACAAGCCCTCAAAGTTGTTAATTCCAACTACCTTGACATAGACGACCCACTTGACTCCATCAGGTCATGAGTTAGGTGGTAGCTTGATCAGCTTCCGTGTGCCTTACTCGATACAACCCACATATTCTTTATGAAATGTAACATTCCACTCAGTTACATGCTTTCCAGAAAGAGCTTCCTTCAAAGTCTTGGGCTTTAGAGTTCGTTCATTAGTCAATGTAAGTAAAACAAGGAGGTGGGTAGTCAGGAAGTGAGAAAGAACATATAAATCTTCTTTCTACAATAACTAACATGTCATGATGGAAATTTTATGCTCTTTGTTCCCTTATTTTCTCTTTTTTAGTAAACCGTTATTGTAAGCGTTTAGTGAAATTCCTGTTGTGGACACTGCCTAAAGGATGGTTCAACCATCTTCCTTCTTGATTATGCTTCACGATCAACACATTGGGTTTTCCCTTTGCATACAATACCCATCTTAAAGATGAGACCCGTCATTTGATTCTCCTCCCGCGCTTGGCTTGTCAGGTTCTCATCAAAACTGACTTAAAGATTACAATAGTCCTTTACGAATTCAATTTCTAGAACTGCGAACCATTCATGCTAGGATTTGGCTAAGCAAATCTTTGTATGATGCCTTGTATGTCATTTTCTTTTAGAGTTCCTTCGACACATAAAACAGTGCCATGAAAGCAAAGGTTTTGATCATAGTGATAACGAGCTTGTCACCATGTTATGTCTTACATGGTGTCATGTTAAGTTGCACAAAGTGTTATTTGTAATTGCCCATTAAAATTGCTTACCTCAGTACATATAGCCATTAGTTTCTTATAAAGGTGCCAAGAAGAACATCCTGTAACATATCAAGCATGGTGCATCTGGCTTTTTAGCCACTTTGTCTTACTTTAAGTTGAATGTTGTACAAAACTCTTCAAAGATCTCAATGACTAAAACACAATTCATGAATTCCCAACTTTTGTACACTCCTACTGCATCTAAGTAAAAAAACCTATTATTTTACTTTGTTTGCCCTCTTTGACATTGCCATCCCATTCCAAAGGTAAGTTGTAGATTCATCTTTAGTGTGGAACGGGTAGCTATGTACAAAAATGTCATGTACTTGGCAAACAAAAGGAAGTATCTATGTCATCTGCTAATGGTGGCTCTTAATAGTTGTCCACAATTTTTTATGTAATCCACCTTCAACCTGTGGCAAATGTTCCACTATGTGGTAGGATTAACATTCTTAAGGGCAGCTTTGCATGCATGTAGTCCTTGCACATTTACATTGTGCCTTTGCTCAGGCTTTCCTTGACGAGGAGGTCCCAATATTCATTCCTCAAGTTCATAGACTCAACAAGTACATTGCTTATGATCAAATTGTTTTTGTAAAATAGTGAGGTCTACATTAAATACTTATGAAACTACAAGGTAGCTACTGTTGGGGGCACCGCCTCTTTTATTCGTTGGTATGCCTTGCCATGTGAAGGAACTTGAGGGACTTAAAAATGAATTGCTACTAATCGGTGTTTTTGGATTGGCCATGAATGGTGACCCGACTAGCGACATATCATGTTTAGCCATGTATGCTTGTGGCACAGGTGTGTGTTGTAATAATGGAAATTGTGCCAAGAATGGTGCCACAAGAGCAACTTGACGTCGCTTAGTTGACAATAGTAATGACATGCCTTTCCTTTGGAAGTTATAGAGGTGGTGATAACATTTGCTTTTCTTGTTTTTCCTATTATTTTAGTGCCTAAAGTTGGTTTTATTTCTAAGATTATCAATGTTCATGTCGAAATGGTGGTATCTTAACGGTGTGAGCCGCATTTCATTATTGCAACTATAATGTATGAGATGATTCACCAACATGCATTATCTGATCTTCTTGATGGAGGACCTCCTTGGATTGAATATTGACCTAAATGCCTCCATTTCATGATTGATAGCTTGACAAGTTGAAACATCTTCTTGTGTCATGCGTGGAGCTTCCATTTTTCAGCTTTGTCTGTGGTCTGGTATGTTCCATCCTTGTTTGTGGCCCACACAAAATGGAATTCTCATCAACTATGGGAGAACCTACCCTCTAATCCTCCCCCGCCATGTTTCTCATGGTCTCTTTATTTTCTTATCTCGTGCAGATCAAATGTCATCAAGACTCGTCGAGTTGCACACTTCAAAGAAGGTTGAATTTTATTTAAACTCAAGCTTCTACATGGATGGCAAAAGACAAGTTAACCAATCCAATCCACTACAACTGTTTCTAAGATATAGACAAAGCCTCGAGATCTAATGCCATGTGGAGATGTCCGATGTGTAGCAAGGACTAGATTCGCTAATTGTATAATATATTTTCTTTTGCACCAAGATAGCAAAAATTTGAGTATTTATACCTTAGAATTCCGGAATTTGATAGTTGAGCAATACTTGCTTGAATTCCTAAGTACATGTATGGTACATGAAAAAGGTGTATTCTAGTAGTGGCTTTGCATAGTTCTCCTTCACGACTTATGGCCCACATAAAGGGCAAAGCTTCTGTAGGCCTTCATGGTTGTTCATGCAAGGAGTCTTGGTTTAGCGGAATGTTTCAGGTAGAATGGCTTAGAGGTATCTATGGTGTCCTCATTCCTTGGTTTACAAATTTTTGCCTAGCTTATACGGGTATTCAAGGCAAACTCAAGTAGAACCTTGGTTAAAGGAACTTCAAGATGCTAAGTGGTGGAGGGTTGTGCCTTGAAAAATCAATACTGCTAAGTTAATGAGATATTCCTAAGTGGCCACCTTTGGTAGTTGCAAAACAGCCAAGTTAATCACTTGGCATTCTTTTAGGATTTCCTTAAGTTTACTATGTTCTTTGTTTTACCATTTTTCTTCAATACTCAAGCAACTCATGGATCTGTGAGACCAACAGATTTTTCTAGCCATCAAACCCTTTAAAATGGAAAGATGTGAATTAGGCTGACTTGTGGCCACGGACATGAGTGGATTGTCCTCTCTAGGAGCTCATTCATTGTCTCATGCCAAAAGCCCTTTGAAGCGTAAGATAGCCCGACCAATGTGCTTAATTGAGTAGAGTAGCTTCTAATCTCGTTCATATTAAATCCATGCAACGTAGCTTGCACATGCCATATGTGTTTTGTAATCCATGCCCGTTATGGAATGTTGCCATAAGCGGAAGGGCCACCGTTACACTTCCCGAATCCACCAAAAAACTCTCTCCACGTATCATTATCCTGTTTTTGCTTTGACAATGTTGTATGAAATGAAAACTAGGGCAATAATTTTGCCCACTTAGAATATGAATAATGACCTTAAAGTATGACCAAAAAGATGTAATCAGCGTAATTACATGAACTAATGTATTAATTATTCTACAAAATCTTCTTGTTTCATGTGGGTATTAATTTCTTACGGTAATTATTTTAATATTCTCTAAAAAGCCCATGTTTAAGTTGATTTTTTTATGAAATATATGTTTTAAAATTCTGTTTAAATAGTTTAACATGAAAATGCATTTACTATACCAATAATATGATTTATTTTACTTTTGAAAACCTTGTTTCTATTTTTATGTGGCGTTCCTTTTTTCCTTGACCCAATGTATTGTATTGAAATGATAAGCACAAAGCACGGTGGTATGTGTTTTGAGTATGTTTGATATTGTGTGAATGAAGTCGTGACCTTTTCATTTGACTTATATGCTTCATGGAATTGTGTTTTTTTTCGAATTTTTTTGTATTTTTATAACGCAAATATTCTGAAATTTCTTTTCAATAGAGGAATTCATCAGGTTTGGTATGTTTCAAGGTTTCAAGGACTGGGATAGAATGATGGAGTGACTGCATTTGATCTCGTCTAACGATGTTGCAGCATGTGGAAGTGGAAAACCGGGCAGAAACTTTCTCTGGTTGAGGTCTATTTTGTGTGAATAAAGCAGTACTTTGATACGTTCCAATGTAAGCGAAATGATGTGTGTCAGGTCGCGTTCTCGTTCGCAGCTCCCAATGGAGTTTTGACTTCATCCCGAATCATTGACACAACCTGGTAGATCGTTCAAACAAATGGACGATCGAAATCTCTTCTTGAACACATGCATCCATAACCATTTCTTCTTTTACGATATGGCGTGCCGGAAATGTCCACCCGACAATTGTGTTTATCACTCGTAGCACTGTATCCATTCCATCTACCCCGAGACTGAATGGAACTTTCTGGAATCGAACATGCAAAAGTTGTTTTATTCGAGTCTGTTCAGGACATTTTAAGTAACATTATCCGAAAGTTGTAACCACTTGGAATAGACAATGTGGTACAAGCCCTCCAGCTCCCAGAGTTTTCGGCATCGGCTCGGAGTGCTCTTCACGCGATGCATGCGAAGAAAGTCTTACTAAACCGAACAAACAGGAAACCCTCTCAATTGGAGTATGAACGCGTCTATCGCGATCAAGACAAGGCCAACTTTCAGCATCACCTCAATTCGAAGCATACAAGGGTAGCTAACAACTTCAAAACGGTGTACAATAGACATTAACAACAGGGCTTCGCATTGCATGGCTGTAACTCCTTCACGTGATGCAGAGTATGCCCAACGCGTAAAGGATAGAATCCAGCACAGCATGGCTGAGATAACACATGTAGGTGAGTGATTCGGGCTGGAGACTTGAAATAGACTCGCGTACTTGTTTTCTGGAAGAAAACAGCTCACATGTTTTGACGACACTTCTTACTCTCATTCCCCAATGTCTTGTAAAACTCAACCATTCGCCAAAGGATTAGGGAAAAATAAAGAAATCTTCAAAAAAATGGAAATAAAAGAGTATTTTAAAAAATAATTCATTTATAGGGAAAGCCTATCCTAGCCCACTATCTGACCACTAGCTGCAACATACCTCAATAACGAAGTCGTGAACCACTCTTGATCGCCTGCACAAAACCGATTCCCAATACAGGTAAAAAACATATTTTTTTTAATTTCATCCATAAAATCGCGTAAGTGACATGATGTGACTTGGCAAGAGAGCCACACGTCTAGCCACCCGAATGGCAAGCTTTCGAATGCCATAAGGTTTTTGGAAATGTATTTATAATGAAAATTTTAACTTTTCTGCATGAAGATACGTTTTTACATGAAGATACAGGCAGAACCTAAGGCTCTTATTGTTGTGCCAAACGTAGCGTAAATGGTAAACATTTAGAAGTTCCTCGCATAACACGATTTAGAGTTAGGGACAATTGAGCAATTTAAAATCAGCGTTAAGTGTACTAGGATGACATGTGTCGAAATGATCAGACACATACTGTTGGCTTTTTCGCATCTCTCATTGTGCTCTGTTGTGTCCTCTCGGCTTGTGTACATCGGCGTGCAGATGACTGACGGCGAGACTCGACGTTGATGGAGTTTCGTCCGGTGGAGCCGACGCACACTGAGGTCTTCTCCTAGTTCGCTGGATCCTCCTCTCTCCGGCGACGCGCTCAGCTCCATCGGCAGGCCTCCTCGGCGGTCGTGCTGCTGGTGATCATTGACACCGCAGTTGCTGCTTGCATGCCTCCAGTGCGTCCCATCGCGTCTGCATTGTCATGCACTGCCCAGGGTCCCAGTTGCATGTTGCATAGCCCTGCTTGGCAGCATAAACCATTATGGGCACTATCTGGGTTTAGGCTGCCATAACTCCTCGCTACTATTTTTCTAGCAGATTCTGACCGCACGGCTGCGTTTGCAGCGTCGGTGTCATGGTATGGTCCAGTTTTGAGGCAAAACGGATGACGCCCGGGTTCTGGGCTGTCAGCTGCCTGGCAGGACTCACCGAGAAAACCTGCCAGCCTGAACTGAGCTATTTTCTGATTGGCTCATGAACTGAGTAACAAGCTCTACAGAGCTGGGGGGGGCCTAGAACTTGGAGGGGTCTCCCATTGTTGTTCATTCTTCATTCCTAATCAGTCATTGTCAGTTTTCAGCTGTTTTCTGGCGCAAACTCTGGCGCGCGCGTTTCTGAGTAACAAAACCCAGAGCTTCCACACTTAGACTCTAAAGCAGCAGACTGAGGGGGCAGCTGACTTAAGCAACGAGCGTGGAAGCCCGCACGCTGCATCAACAACACTGCTGCCCCAACCTGCTGCGTAGTTTTCTTTCTTGGTATCAGAGCCAGAGCGTAGCAGCAGCAGACTGACGTACAGGTGCCAAACAACGCCGGCGGACTCCCATACGCGCCAGTGCAGGGGAAATGCTGCCGTATTTTTTCCGGAAGCATTGACCCGCCTGGTGGAGGCGTCAAAAATTTTCTCACGGCCACTGGGCCAGGGGAAATGCTGCCGGATTTTTTCCAGCAACACTGACCCCCACGCTGGACGCAAGGGAGTGAGCGGCCGACCACGCGAGGCACCTGCTGACGACGGCGCAAGGCATTGACGTCCTCAGGTGTGACTGAACGCAACAGCCAGCAGCAGTAGCTTGCCGCGGCAGCGAGCAGTGGGAGCAGCGGCCAGCAGCAGCAGCAGATAGCAGTGGCTGGCAGCAGTAGCAGCTCGCAACAGCAGCAGCCGGCAGCACCAGCAGCAGCAGCATCTCGCAGTAGGAAGCAGCAGCAGCAGGCGGCAGCAGCAGCAACGGCAGCAGCTGCAGCAGGCGGCATCAGCAGCAGCAGGCGGCAGCAGCTGCAACAGCTCGCAGCAGCTGCAGCTGTAGCAGCCCGCAGCAGCAGCTGCTACAGCTGCGAGCAGCTAGCTGCTCGCAGCGAGAAGCGAGCAGCTAGCTGCTCGCAGCGAGAAGCGAGCAGCCAGCTGCTTGCTGCGAGCAGCTAGCTGCTCGCAGCGAGCAGCGAGTAGCCAGCTGCTCGCTGCGAGCAGCCAGCTGCTCGCTTCGAGCAGCCAGCTGCTCGCTTCGAGCAGCCAGCTGCTCGCAGCGAGCAGCGAGCTGCGAGCTGCGAGCTCCTCGCAGCGAGCAAGCAAAACCGAAAAAAAAACCAGCAAAAAACGGGGACCTACCCCCCCCCCACGCTCTGTCCCTCTGTTAAGGAGCAGCAACAGCAGCAACCGCAACAGCAACAGCAGCAGCAGCAGCAGCAAGCCGCAGCAGCCTCAGCAGCCGCAGCAGCTTGTAGCAGCCGCCGCTACAGCTGCAACTGCAGCCACAGCAACTACAGCCGCAGCAGCAACCCCAGCCGTAGCAGCTGCAGCAGCAGCTACAGCCACAGCAGCAGCAGCAGCAGCGGCAGCAGCCACAGCAGGAGCTGTAGCAGCACCTGCATCAGCAGCACCAGCAGCCGCAGCCGCAGCGGTAGCAGCACCAACAGCCGCCACAAGCAATAGTAGCAGCAACAGCAGCAGCTGCAGCGTCTGCAGCAGCACCATGAGCAGCAACAGCGGCGGCCCCAACCCCACTACTGACGTCAGCATCCCGTTGCTGATGTCACTGCTGACGTCACTGCTGATGTCATCAACAAGAGAAAAAAAAAGAGGGGGAGGGAGAAAGGGAAGGGGGAAAAACCCAAGGGGTGGGTAGAACTCCCACCACCCCTGCTGTGATCAGCAAAGACAAAACAAAACAAACAAAAGGAAAAAAAAAACGAAAAACACAAGACAAGGGACACCACACCATGGAAGGTAGCCCAAGTGGAGAGGGGTCCTCCTCTGTTGGGGGGACCCCTACCCCTCCTTTCTTACAGCGCGTGCAGCAGCAGCAGCAGCAGCAGCAGCAACAGCAGTAGCAACAGCAGCAGCAGCAGCAGCAGCAGCCGCCGCCGCCACTGTAGCAGCAGCAGCAGTAGCAGCAACAGCAACAGCAGCAGCAGCAGTAGCAGCAGCAGGAGCAGCAGCAGCCACCGCCGCCGCTGCAGCAGCAGCAGCAGCTGCTGCAGCCCGCTGGTGTCGTCGGCGGCAATCCTGACCCCCTCGCTGCTCTTGAGCAACAGCTTGCCGCCTTGACGCAGCAGCTTGCAGCGCTACAGCCCGTAGCCGCCCGGACTGCCACCAGTGGTCTACCGCCGTTTGTCCCTCCAAGGCACGCCAGCCCAGCTGTGTCTGCTGCCACGTACTACCTGGCACAGCAGCAGACTCAGCGCCAGCGGCAGATAGTCACTTCCGTCTTTGGCCCCACTCCGGGTGCCGGCCGCAGGCAAAAGGACTATGAGACGCCGCCCCCGCCGCTTCAGGCCGGCGAGCAGTTCCAGAGCTGGGAGCTCAACTTCCGGATCTGGGCGCAGGGTGAGGGCTTGTGGGCATACTACACCCTCCCTTACGACCCCACCCGAGCCGACCAGTTGTATGACGTTGGTCGCGCCGTCCGTGCCCTTGTCTCAGGTGCCCCTCCAGCTTCCCGCTTGGCCTTAGAGCCTTTCCTCGGCGACGTCACGGCTGGCGACACCCCAGACCCTGCAGCCGCCTGGCACGTCCTCACCAGGCCTCATTGCCTGTCCAGCGACGCTGAGATCAGCCGTCTGCTCCGGGAGTTCAACTCCCTACACATGGGGGAGACCGAGACCGTCATTGCCTACTGGCAGCGGGCGGAGGACATCCTCCGTCGTCTCGGCACATCTGCTCTGCCCCCCCTGTCCGCGCTCCTCACCATCAAGCGCGGGGCCACCAGCGACTACGCCGACGTCTTTGTCCACTACCCCCAGGACGTCCTCTCCACCATGGCGACTCAGGGCACCCTCATGCCCTGGGAATACGAGCTCTTCCTCCGCATTGAGGAAGCTCGCCAGGAGTCCCAGCTCCATCGTGCGGATGGAGCTGGGACGGCAGGGGATGCATCCCCTGCCGTCGCCTTTCCTGCTGTCGCCTCCCCTGCCGTTGCCTCCGTGGCGGTCGCCTCCCCCGCCGCAGCAGCCTCATCATCGTCGGGGAAGGAGAAGAAGAACCGGAACAAGAAAGGCAAGGGTCAGCCGCAACAACAGCAGCAGCAGTCGTCGACCGGGTCCAGCGGTGGTGGCTCGGTCTGCCATAACTGTGGTCAGCCCGGGCACGGGTGGTACACGTGCCCTCTCCCGACGGACAAGGCACGCGTCATCGCTACCATGCGGCGCCAGCGGGAGCGCCGCCTCGCCTCTGCCGCCGTCGCCGCTGCTTGCCCGACCACTTTGACCTCGTCCAGCGGCTCTGCCACTCCGACAGCTCCGCCTGTCCCGCAGACACCCGCGCCGCAGCAGTACTACCCACAGCTGTCGGCGCCCCCGCTCCCTTCACCGGCGCAGGTCTCCTACTACCCGGGCTCCGGCGTCGTAACTCCGCACTCCGTCTACACTCCCGGGCCCTCCTACCGTGAGCGTCAGCTAGAGCAGTTTATCGTGCTCCAGCTCGGCTTGCCTCGCCCTCCTCCCCAGGGAAGTGCGAGTTGCGTCACCTCCTGCTCTCCTGCCCCGCCCTGCATGACTGAGACTGAGCTGCAGTCGTGTCCCATTTCCTCGTCTGTATCGTCGTCGCCCGTGGCCTCCTCCGCCTCTCTTCTTGATGATGTTTCCTGGCTTGACGATTGGCAGTCCCGTTTCGTGCCTCCGTCCACCGCGTCCGCGTCCCTCGCCTGCTGCCATGTGACCGTTAGCGATCTAGCGACCCCGGTCGAGGACCCTGCTGAGACCTGGATCATCGACTCCGGGGCCACGCATCACATGACGGCCTCTCGTGAGGCCTTCAGTATGCTCGATCCTGTCGGCGATGTCTCCGGTGTCCGGACGGGCTCTAGACAGGTGTTGCCTGTCCGTGGTGTTGGCGTCGTTCGTTTTCGTGGTCCTGCCGGTGACGTCTTTCTGACCGATGTCCTCTTCGTCCCTGGTCTCGAGCTCAGCCTCCTTTCCGTGACTGCCCTTGACCGCATGAGCATGGTTGTTGTGCACTCGCGTGGTGTTGGCACTGTGTCGTTGCGTCCGTCTGGTCTTGTCGTCCTGCACGCCACCGCCCGTGGCAACCTGTGGCATGTTCCTCGTCTCTCCTCTTCTTCTCCCGTCTCCTCCTCGTCGGCCGCCACAGGCCATGTGCTCGTCACCAGTACGCTTTCTCCTCAGCACACCTGCCTCTTGCACCGCCGCCTCTGCCATGTCCACTCTGTCGCTGTGGAGAGCATGCTTCGCACCCAGCCTGCCTCGGGCCTTGACCCGGAGAATTTCCCTCTCCCGTGCTCCACTGAGTGCATTGACTGCGCTCAGGGGAAAATGCACCGGTCCACGTACCCCTTGTCTGCCTCCCGTGCATCTGCCCCTCTTGACCTTGTCCATTTGGATTTCATGGGCCCTCTCCCCACCGAGTTGGTCGGCGAGCATGGTTGCTATGTCCTCACCCTCACGGACGACTACTCTCGCAATCGCTGGGTCTTCTGCCTTAGGCAGAAGAGCGATGTCGCTCGGGCCATCCAGGACTGGCTTGTCCTCGCAGAGCGCGCGTGTGGCCGCTCCCTTCGCTGCTTTCGCTCCGATGGCGGTGGCGAGTACATGGGTGAGGCCACGCCTTTCCTCGCCTCCCGCGGGATCCACTACGAGACATCGGCGCCCTAGACCCCCGCCCAGAACGGTGTCTCCGAGCGGTGGAACCGGACCATGGCCGACGCCGTCCGCACCATGCGTGTCGAGTCCGGTCTCTCCGAGGGCTTCTACTTTGAAGCCATGGCCTACATGACCTGGGTCTGGAACCGGATTCCCCACGGTCCCCTTCCCCGTCAGTCCACGCCGTACCAACATTGGTGCGGTCAGCGTGCTGACCTCCGCCCCGCTCGCGTCTGGGGTTGTGTCGCCATTGTCTGGCTGCCCGCTCCGCAGTAGGGCGGCAAGCTCGCCCCCCGCGGCCGTCCCTGCACCTTCCTCGGTGTCTCTCGCCAGTCCAAGGCCTGGCGCTTCTGGGATCCCTCCTGACACTGCATCGTCGAGTCCCGGGATGCCCTCTTCTTCGAGGACCTGTTTCCTCGCGACCTCATTCTCTCCGGCTCGTCTGTGTCTATCCCGTCGCGTGGGGGAGTGGTGAGTCCGTCCTCCGTCCTACCGCGTCCGGGTGACACATTCCTCGGTCCCTCCGGGCCGGCTGCCCCAGTCGCGTCCGCTGGTCCCTCCGGGCCAGCTTCCCCAGCCGCGTCCGCTGGTCCCTCCGGGCCAGCTTCTCCAACCGCGTCCGCTGGTCCCTCCGGGCCAGCTTTCCCAGCCGCGTCCGCTGGTCCCTCCGGGCCAGCTTCCCCAGTCGCGTCCGGTGGTCCCTCCGGGCCAGCTTTCCCAGCCGCGTCCGCTGGTCCCTCCGAACCAGCTTCCCCAGTTGTAAGCCGGGCAGTTCCAACGGCACTGATTACGGCTTGTGGCTTCCTTGAATGTATAAGATGACCGTGGATTTGGAATCTACAGGAAAAACCATGCGAGATCGACCCAAGAACGGGGTCGATCCATCAAGAATTCAGGAAGATACGCCCGGCCAAAGGTTGGACCGGCCGAGGGGAAAAAGGTGACGGGAAATCACCCCCAAAGACTGAGGCTAGACCCTCGGAAGACCCAACAAAGCCGAAGCGCACCTTGGGGCCCGGATAGTCAATGANTCAAGGATCATTGAGGGCCAAGGGCGCTTCGGAATGGCGCCCCGGTGTGTTATTACCAGAAAGGGCGCTTCGGGCGGCCGTCACCGCCGCTAGTGGTGCTGCCAGCGGCAGATTACCGTGGTTCACGGAAACGGCCATATCTCGGCCGTTCCTCCACGGAATGATGCGATTCTTGGTGCGTTGGAAAGCAGGGAAGATGAGCTAGGTAATTCTAAGGCAATAACGCTCATCCCAGGCCTGTACGGGGCCGCACACGGCTCGGCGACCTCGGGTCGCCTAGGATGTGTCATCATGTACATATAGTCTTGTATGTTGACACTTGAACAACAAGTACAGTTTACTCCCACTGTGCCACACGTGTTTCCGTGCTCCCCCAAGACGACCCTACGCTTCCGCAACGCCGGGTTGGTGTGCGCCGGCCTCCCCTTGTTCGCCGTTGCCGCCGGTTGGTGCCTCCACCATCCGGTTGAGGCTAGCACACCGCGCGCGGTTCACACTTGGTATCAGAGCCACCCTTGGCTCAGGGGCACAATCATCTACGTGGCAACCTCTCCTGGTCAGCGTAGACCAGCACGCATCTTGCCTCCTTGGCGGATCCGTGCCCAAGGCCAACCACGTACTCCGGTGACAAGGCGGTAACCGGAGGACCCGTTGAGGAAGAAGTTGCACCGGACGCAAAGATGACTTCATCCGGCTCGTCCTCATTGGCTGCGGCATTTGACGCGCAAGGCGAAGTGACAGCAGCCGCAGCGCTGCAGAAGTTGCTCGCCGATATGCAGGCCAAGATGGACTTGTTGGAGAAGCAAAATGCATACCTCAATGAAGAGCTCGCGAAGCGTCCAGTGCCAACACCAGTGGCATTTGCCACCGCAAACGTACCTGCGGTGGGCGTCCCGAGCCCGCCCAAGCCGGAGCCATTCGACCCATCGAAGAAGGATGGGCCAGCTCCGCACGCTTGGATACTCGGACTGGAATTGTACTTCACCGCCATCGGCGTGGATGCCTCAAGGTACGAGGCGCGCCGCGACTATACCATGACCCTATTGAGAGGGGCATCGTTGGATTGGTGGGNCGATGTGATGCGGTCCAATCCACACGGCAGTGGAGCAGCAATGGTCGCCGGCATTGCGGCCGCGACCGGAATCTCAACCCCATCGGCTCCAACGTGCAGCAGTGGCGACCCTACCCTGAAATGGCCGACCTTGTGGAAGGAGTTCACGGAGGCGTTCATCTAGCGCTTCACCGTGGGTGACGTGAGGAATAACGCGCGTGCCAAGCTGCGTCGGCTTCGCCAAACTGGCGGCATCGCCGAATACACCCGCAGGTTTCGTGAGATCGTCGCTAACTGTAGCTTCGACTCCCGCAAATTGTGCTTCCACTACAGCAACGGCCTCAAGAACGACGCCCGCGCTGTGACGGTGATGCACGACCTCAACGACGACCTGTCGGCAATGATTGCAGCAGCCGAACGGTACGATTCGCGCGTACAACAGGCTCATGCCAACAGCCACAACTCTTTTGGTGGTGGTTATGGCAAGCGGGCCGAGAGCGATGTCACGCCCATGGAGATCGGAGCGTTGCAACAGCGCAAGTGCTACAACTGTGGCAAGCCTGGCTACATTGCGCGTGACTGTCGGCGTCCAAAGAAGGGCGACGGCAAGGGTAAGCGGCAAGGGAAGGGGAAGCAAGCCACAAAGGAAGCGGATAAAGCAACAAAGGAGTCAGGAAACGAGGAGAGCCGAGAGTAGATGGCGTTACTCCTGGCTCCTCTCAGCCCAAACCGCCAGTTGACCGCCCACCCGAACGCCTTGTGGCAATTAAGGGGGTTTCCAAGGTCAAGGCATGGGACGCGGGGTATGAGGAGGAGTAGCCCGCACTTCTCTTGGAGGAGCGAGTCAAAGGCGTCAAGGGGAAGGTGGGGAGCCTGCTGGATTGTGGCACGAGCCACAGTTTTGTGAGCATGGAGTGTGCTCGGAAGTGGGGCCTTGCGCTCACGAGCAAGAAGCGGACCGCTAACCAAGTGGACGGCACGATTGAAGTGGGGTACCTGGCCCGTCCCCTCTCCATTCGCGTGGGGAAGCTTCGCATAACGACCGTATACCGGGTGTGCCCGATGAAGGATGACGATGTGATCCTCGGTCGTGACTTCCTCCACAAGTACAACCCCGTCGTCAATTGGGAGGCGCGTACCGTCTCAGTCAAGCTCGGAGACAAGGAGTATCCCTTGCCTACGTGGTCCGAGGAAGAGGCCACGGAGGAGGAGACTTGCGAGGGGGAAGCGCCGCAGCAGTCGGTGCCTCGCAAGGAGGAATCGGCGCCTATGATGCTGAATTTGGTGCAGCTCAAGCGCGCGATTCGGAAAAAGGAGCAGATTTTTCAGGCGTTCGTGCGAGACGTGGAGGACGATTTCGACGAACCAGAGGACATGGCGCCTGCTGTAGCGCATGGGGCGACTCGTAAGCAGCCGGGGGTCCAAGGCAAGTTTGCCGCGGTGCCCGAGGGACTTCGGAAGGTGTGTACGGAGTTTGAGGACGTGTTCCCCGACACCCTCCCGGCGGGTCTGCCACCGAAGCGAGACGTGGACCATCGCATCGACCTCAAACCTGGAGCGCGCCCGCCTGTTCGTGCAACGTACCGCATGAGCGACGCGCAACTGCAAGAGCTCAAGAAGCAGCTGACCGAGATGACGGAGCAGGGTTTCATCCGCCCATTCTCGTCTCCTTACGCTGCACCTATCTTGTTTGTGCAGAAAAAGACGGGGGAAATGCGCATGTGCGTGGACTACCGGGCGTTGAACGAGTTGACCATCAAGAACCGGTACCCGCTTCCACGAGCTGAGGAGCTCTTCGATCA
>SZWC01016277.1:2998-27250 GCA_023375785.1 Penium margaritaceum
GTGTGTGTGTGTGTGTCTGTGTGTGTGTGTGTGTGTGTGTTTGTGAGTTTGTCTGGCTCTGTCCCTCTTTATCTCTCCCTCCATGTGTGTGTTTGTGTGTGTGTGTGTGTGTCTGTGTGTCTGTGTGTGTGTGTGTGTGTATGTATGTGTGTGTGTGTGTGTGTGTTTATGTTTGTGCATTTGTGTGTGTGTGGTTGTGTCTACGTGCTTTTCTATGTTTGTAAGCGTGTATGTGCGTCATTTATATATTTCTATGTGTTTTTATGTCTGGGTGTGTATACATTTGTGTGTATGTGTGTGTTTGTGTGTGTGTGTGTGTGTGTGTGTCTGTGTGTGTGTGTGTGTGTATATTCATAAGTTTTTTTGTGTATGTTTGTGCATGTGTGTGCTTTTCCTCTACTACAACTTGTAAATATGTGTGGTTGTGTGTCTCAGTGTTTGAATGTTTGTGTGTGTATATGTGTTTTGTGTTGTTTTATGTGTGTTTTGTATGTGTTTGTGTGTGTGTGTGTGTGTGTGTGTGTGTGTGCGTGTTTCTATATATGTGTGGTGTTAAGAGGTTTAATTGTTGCATTAATGTCGCTCTTGAATATGGTGAATATGGCACAACATTAAGAGCACTCTATAGAAAGCTACAAATGTCTCGGTGAATTTTTGGTTCCATGTCTACTCAAATTTCTCTCCTGCATAAGCTAGATAAATTCAAGTTGTCGGTCGTGAAGCAATCCTAGGGGCCTTTTCTGTAATACATTATGCAGGCATGCTGAAGAGGGTTGCGCATCACTCTGGTTATCTCTAGAATGGTAGGGAGCTACGTGCTCTTTATTTCCACAAAGCCACCCTTGTGAGGGAGTCCTCTGGCTATCTGAGGCCTACACTACACCATCATGCACATGCATGGAGCCTGGACCCTTCAAATTGCATGGTCCAATTCGGTACAAGCTTTAGGAGGCTTCTCAACAATGGATTATATTTGGAAATAAGGGAAGATCAACGGTCATGAGAGGAAATCCAAAGTTGCAACCAACCTCTTTGTGAAGATTTGCCTCAAGAATTGACAAAATTTCCTCAAGGAATAAGCTTCTCCATAGTGTTTAAGGGATGTAAGTAACAAGTCTGAACTACCGGAACCTTCTCTTGAAAGGAAGCTTCTCTTTGATGTGCTCAACTTGCCAAATTCATACGTATAAAAGGCAAACTTCCTCTTAGTGCACATCCATCATAGCATTCATCAAGAACTTAGCTCTTCTCTGTAAAATGGCTTTGGAGCCCAAGACTAGGACTCTTTTGGAGATCCCTACAAGGTCATTGTAAACCTGGCAAGACATACAAGCCTAGGTGGAGGCTCTCCTGGCGATCTATCAACCTAGAGAGTGCAGAAAGACCCTCGCCATAACAGTTTACAAAGCCTAGCAAGGCGTTGTCCATCAGTGGGCCAGGAGTTATGCCAACGTAACATGCCTAGGATTTTATGTACCACAGATGTACTTTGTACAAATCCAGATTCCAGTTTTTGCATTCAAGTGTTTCAAGTTCTTTTTGTTATTGGACAAGCCACAATGGTGATCACCAAAGGATCCTAGAAGCAAGGTCCCCAGCTCTTGATCCATGTCATAAAAACCAACATGGCCTCAAAGCTCTAAAAGGTGCACTCATTAGTTTCTAGCAATGGTAGTAGTACACTATGTTGGTGGTGGAGACGATCTGAACCAACCCCGTACAGGCGGTGAGCCAATTGCAGAGGTGATGCCACTTCCCGCATGAGCGGTGTTCCAGTTGTACAGAAGCAAGAAAAACATGCAAGAGGAGAATGCTAGTTTACTTTCTCCCACACTTGATGGCTAGTCAGTTTTCCATTACATGTGCATGGGTCAAGAGCAGGGGCACCATGTCCTAGACCACACACTACACCAAGCTATTAAAAAGGAATGCTTAGCTGAGGAGGAAATATGTATGGCGCAATGAGAAGTCTGAGCACATAAAACTATGAATCAAGAGAGGGAGGCTCTAAGACTACAAATTTTTGCTCAAGAGCTCCTTCTTCCACAAGAGCAGATCACCAATGCAACTCAAAAATCACAAACGTAATAGCCACCACAATCACATGTGGCTGAAGTAACCCACATTGCACAATTTTAGCAGCACCTCTCATGAATGCAATTAAAACTTCATCACCTACAACAACAACACCGAAAAATGCAATGACCACAAGGGTCACAAGCATCATCTACATATCCACATTAAGCCAACCCTACTCCAATCATGCAACCAACCATGTCTCCACATGTGCAACCAGTTGCACCACCACAAGCAAGCATGCCACAACCACATATGGATCAATAACCACAACCTGCTTTAATGATGCCACTCGTGGCACACTAGCAGCAGATGCACCAAGAATTAGTACTGCAACCCTTTTTGGCACAACAAGCACCAGTCTGTGTGAGAGCAATACTACCACTACATGTCACGAAGCTTGTGGCACAAGGAATTATGCCAGTCCCACAAGCAAATGCAAAAGGCTAAGCTTATCAAGGCCCGGAGGATGGTGAGCACCAAGCACCAGCCTTAGTACATCTGCACAATAACAATGTAGACAAATTTGATGGCAAGAAATCTCCAAAACAAACTCACAAGTTACCCTAATCCATGGCATTTGCAAGTTCTATAATGGCTACCACACACCTCCGCCCACAAGGTCACTATCTACGGTGGTGGCAGAAATCACGTACTTTCTCCAAGTTGTTATCATCCTTTTGGACGCCCATCTAACTCCTTGCATCTAGTAGGCCATATTGATTTACTAGGAGAATGTTAAGCGAGCTCACCAAACTTGGTGCTAAGTACTAAGGATCTGCATGTCTGATGACTCGACCTTTAAATCCCACCTCCTCACGCAGTTATCACATCTGAACCTGAATAAGATTGAAAAAGATTAATCCTACATAAACAAGGCCTTGTCACTTTGCGATCACCTTGTGGTGACAATGTATCCCATTTGAGAGCCTGTATTCATGACATTTCTCCTCTACAGACTAAGGACTCAAACATCCTGAAAGTACTCAAGTTAAAGGATGAAGCTAAACTAACAGAAGCATACATTTGAAAATATGGTGTAACTAATCAACGTGACTATCAAATGACCAGAGAGAAGGAGAGGATTCTTTCTATTGTAACTGACAAGGATGTTAGCGTTGCTACATGCTCCTCTCACCCCTTATTAGATTGCATGTCCACCTACAATTTTTCATTCACCTAGTTGTTTGCCCAATCTTCACCAATCACCAACAAGCATAGTGCGTCACATCTTCCAATAAACTTGTATTGTTCCAAGATAATTGAGGTATGGTTAATGGGGTTCTTTTTGTACACTGTTTATTGGGTGTATAGTTCATGCAGGGTGTTATGAAGGTTCCATGAAGTTATCAGCAAGGGTAAGGGGCTGGGGGGGGGGGGGCATGTGCCAAGTGTATGAGAGGAGTGTATGGGGGGATGGTTGCAGTTTATACACTAGTGTATGGTGCAAACATTCAAGTGGGTTGATGGACATGGGGAGGGGGGGGGCATGTGTCAAGTGTATGAGAGGAGTGTATGGGGGGATGGTTGCAGTTTATACACTAGTGTATGGTGCAAACATTCAAGTGGGTTGATGGACATGGGGAGGGGGGGGGCATGTGTCAAGTGTATGAGAGGAGTGTATGGGAGGATGATTGCAGGTTATACACTAGTGTATTGTGTAGACATTCGAGTTGGCTGATGGATGTGGGGAGGGGTGTGACGTGCCAAGTGTATGAGAGGAGTGAATGGGAGGATGGTTGCAGATTATACACTAGTGTACGGTGCAGTCAGTCAAGTTGATTAGGGAAGGGGTGGGGGGGGGGCACATATGCTAAGTGTATGAGAGGAGTGCATGGGAGGATGGTTGCAGGTTATACACTGGTGTACAGTGTAGTCAGTCAAGTTAGTTCATTGGTGTGGGGGGAGGGGGTGAGAGGGGGGGGGACATGTGCCAAGTGTATGAGAGGAGTGTATGGGAGGATGGCTGTAGGTTATACACTAATGTATTGTGTAGACATTCAAGTTGGTTGATGGATGTGGGGAGGGGGGTTAGGGGGGGTGGGTGACATGTGCCAAGTGTATGAGAGGAGTTTATGGGAGGATGGTTGCAGGTTATACACTAGTGTAGTGTGCAGATATTCAAGTCACGGTGTTTTACACTAGTGTACATTTAGCACCTATCTCCACATACACTCCCCCCATAAACTCACCACATACAATCTCCCCCCCACATTCACTTACACATCTGAATCACAACATTGTACACTAGTGTACATTTAGAACCCATCACCCCATACACTCCCCCTATACACTCACCATATAGACCCCCCCTCCCTCCCCCTAAATGCTAAATGGACACCAGTGTGTAATGTTGTGATTCACATGTGCAAATGAATGAGGGGAGTGGGGAGGATGGGGGGAGGGGGGTCTATATGGTGAGTGTATGAGGGGAGTGTATGGGGTGATGGGTGCTAAATGTACACTAGTGTATAATGTTGTTATTCATATGTGAAGGTGAATGTGGGGGGAGGGAGGGGGGTGGGGGGGGTTGTATGTGGTGAGTGTATGAGGAGAGTGTATATGGAGATGGGTGCTAAATGTACACTAATGTATAATGCTGTGATTCACATGTGCAAGTGAATGTGGTGGGTTCCCCGCGTGTGTACTCTTCCAGGAAGGTGCTTCCTTTTCTTTTTTTTTGGAAGGTGGGAGTATGTTGTTTCCAGGAAGGTGATTCCCTGTGTGTATGCTCTTCTTGGAAACTTATGCAAAAGTAAGTAGTTTCCAGGAAACTGCTTTGTTGTGGTTTTTTTTTTCAAGGAAGGTGCATGTCTGGGCCTATGTATTTCCATGAATGTGGTTTTTTTGTGTATGTCTGTTTCTGTGATATTGCTGATTGGTACATGTGTGTTTCTAGGAAGTTTCCTCTTGGTGTACATGTGTTTATAGGAATTTACCTTCTGGTGTAGGTGTGTTTCCAGGAAGTTGCCTTCTGGTATACATGGGGTGTCCTTGTTTCCCGGAAGTATCCATCATGTGCCGTGCATGTTGTACACTAGGAAATGAGTGTACATTCTGAGGGTGATTGGTCATAAATGAGATAATTGGGCAAATGAAGCAAGTGCGAGAGAATGGATGTAGGATGAAGGCCAAGTGAGGGGAAAGCCATTGTTACAAAGCAACCAACGCATGAGGAAAGGGGGAGAAGAAGGAAGCTGGAAATAGAGAGAACCAATCAGGAAAAGAGAAGGAAAAGGACGCCAAGACAAAGATGGAGTCAAAGAGCAGCCATTTGACTACACGATACTATTGTTGTGCCTCTCCCACAAACACAATGATGGGGTGGTGTGCTCCAGTTTCAAGTGGTACCTATGTAGTGGGTGCACTTTACACATCACATCTCACAAAGCTTACCTCCATGAGCTTGAACCCTACTCCAAAGGCTTTTTTCAACTGGTCAACAAGCAATAAGTGCCTATCTTAAGTAAAGGAAAGATGATGTTGACATCATAGAATGGTACTCACGTGACGCTTTGGGATGTGTTGTGTATAGTGAACTTTCTTGTGAACCTCCTCTCACTAGGGTAGTTGATGAAGAGAGGTGTGTGAACTGTTGACAACAGATAGCATGTAACTCTTAAGAGCCGTGAAGATGAGAACTTTACACAAGGTCACCTTCTTCCACATTACATGAGCTAGAGCTAGATTGTGAACCACCAACTCCAGCAAGATGGTCGGATACACCCTCCACAACTAGTCTTCACCAGCTTTCTAACACATCCCTTAGTTTAATGCACAACCAGCACACCCACATCAGCAACCAAACCGTATAGAAAATGGATAAGCATGAGTAGATCAATGGAATTGATTTCAAGGATAATGCTAGCAAGGAAGCAACAGAGACTTATGAAGAGTGCTTGTAAGCAAAACTACCACAGTAGATGTTCATGTGGCTATGATGTGTGACGTGAGTCAAAAGATAACGTTGATCCACACAGTCATATGTAGACCTCTACCAACGGCCACAATCTAAGGAGAGCATCATCAATTTCTTTTGTCAGTTGAAGATACCACAAGGATGGAGTGGAGCTATCCTCTCCATACTAGAGATGAAGCTCAAGCATACTTCTTGAAGTGGCTCGTAATGTTTGAACGGAAAAGCATCAAGAAAGTGAAGGTTCTTTACTCACATGGTGATGGTGAGTTCTCTGGCAAAATGTTTACCAATCAACTTGAAGACTTGAAGAAACTTGAAACTTGAAGACGCATTTTGCAACAGCTGTCCATGCTATTCACCTCGTAGTATAATGGCATACAAAAGAGAGCTAAACTGCACAATGGAAGCTAGTATGGATGCAAACAACCACTACCACTTATGACCAGAATAACCATTACAATGTAAAAGACATTCAAATCAGTGTTGCTAGGTGTGCAACCATTCACTCGTTTTTTGAAGCCCTATCTGCATTGCTTGTGAGACTAAGCAATCAACCAGTTTAACTCTAGATATTCTACGACTCCTATGTGGAGACACTAGAGGAGAGAGAAGTAAATGATGCACCAATCACCCTTCTTGATTTTGATCAAGTGGATCACAACCGGTGGCCTCGCATGTGCCCCTTGATGCTAGTTGGAAAAAACACATCTCTGCTAATCATGATTCTCTTGTAGTATATCATGAAAAACCGGAGGTGGTGAGCACGCGGGATGATCCGCATCTAAAGTGAAAACCACAAGAGAAAGCTGCTACACACAATGGACATCTCATGTTCCTCCTACGACGGTAGTTGTAACAAGAAGAGAGTTGGAGATCAAAGAGGGAAACATAGCCATCACAACTTGCTTTATCTACAAGAGGATGATTTCCTAGCACACTTCACCACCACGCATCTTGTGGCTCCAATCTCAAAAAGCACACTTCCACCAAAGAAAACAAAATAATGAAAGAAGCACTACAAGGAGAGCATGCTACATAATGGAAAGAGGCACTACAAGAAGAATACTAAGTCTCACGGACCAAGGGACTTGGGAGCTCAAGGAGCTTTTTTCTTGTACACCACCAGTTGAAGTGATGTGGGTGTTTATCTTGAAGACAAAAGCCAATGGGGGCATTGACAAGCTCAAGGCTAGTACTACACTCTTGTGAGCCGCTACATTATCGCTTGTATCATGTTGGTAGTTCTTGTCGTGATGGACTACGAAGTGCACCAGCTCAAAGTTAAGAATTCCTTCTACCCACCCAAGATGGATACAACTCTTTACATGAACCAACCAAAGGACTTTAGGGACCAGGTCGGCAGAGTATGCAAACTGGTAAAGAGTTTCTACACAATGAAGCAAAGCTCCCTAATTTGGTAAAGGAAGCTACAACCAGTACCAAAGTCTCTAGACATTCAACCTTTAGCATATGGCCGCTGCCTCTTCCTGCATTGGCCATCACCGGATAAGAATCCAGATTGTTATGTGCTGCTCTACGTCACTGATCTTCTCATCATTGGTCCGTTGGCAGATTTCATCAAAGCCACAGCAACTACCATGGCGCAAGAGGTCAATGTAACACTCATGCCTGAATTTCAGTTGTTACCTAGGCATCAACAACCAACAGATTCAGAAATGCAAACGTTTTACTTGAGCCATCAGACGTACATCCAAAACATCTTCAAATGATTCAATGTTCTTGATTAACGCGTGCCAACATCTCTATCATAGTAGTAGTTGAAAAATCATGGACAAAGGGGAAGGAGTGAGACAGAGTACCATTGCATTGTCAAATTATTGATGTGTAGCAAGATTCACACGACTAGATTTATAATCCTCTTTTGTTGGAGTCTTCAATAACTATGCTCATTTATTGCTCCATAGCAGTGTATATGCTATTGTAATCGAAGGACCGTGGAAGGAGTTAAGGATTTCACCGTACCTTTTTGGGCTCATTTTTGCTGAGAATCTTCCTCAACCTCAACTAAATATTTCTCTAGTGTCGAGCTCCTTGGGGTGTAAAAGGGCCTGGAATGTAAAAATTATGTAGGCATGCACACGAGGTACCGCATGACCTTTACCAGCTCCTGGGGAGATAGCGGGCTAAACTTTGTAAAGTGTTGCATAGGCACATAAGGCAAAATTACCTAAACCAGCCTAGCCTACGTGCATCCAAGGTTGGAGAGCAACATCTACTACATCATCTCCAACACGCATAAGGTATGATGTAGAGATCTACAATCTTCATCAACATGTGCAGCAACATCAAAGATGGAGGAGGATTGTCTCTGGAGGAAGCCATTTGATGAAGAAACATCATCGTGAAGTGGATGAATCTTCCTTCATCACGAAGCTTCCAAAAGGTTGATTCCAGGGCTGAGTAACATCTGCGAACTGGAGGAAGCTTCCATTAAAAGGAAGCTTCATACCTGCAAAGTCAAGGGGTGACCTTTGCCACCATACATGAGGAAGCTTCTCCTCAAACGTGGTCAACTTGCCAGGACCACATGTATATAAGGCGGCGACCCTAGCACACCTCAAATTACAACTCTCTCGGACACAACAGCCTCAACTCTCCAGCATTTTAGATTCAACTTCTCGTTCATCACTGCCTTGGGTACTAAAGTGCCTTCTGGAGCACCCAAGACAAGACTGTACAGGAGTTTTCTCTAAAGACCTTTGTTAGACTAACACTTGTGTGTCAGCCTCAGTGGAGGACTTGCTGGCTGAAGACCAGACTACCTTGAAGACAACGACATTTCCAAGACTCTTGTATGGATAACTTGTGATAGTCTAGAAAGATTGTCCCCTTCTGGGATGCCAGGCTAGTTAAGTGCTTTATACATAGCCGGGTTCAAGCTTGCAACTACTTACTTGTAGAATACTTGTACTTTGAACTATCAATCAAGAGATTTCATTTTCAATCAATGTAAGTGCACAGTTTGTTGATGATACATACTTTTTGCTGGGCACCAAGATCCACTATACAAGTAGCAAGGTCCAAAGCGCACTACCACACCAAACCAAACCCTTCCATCGTGCAAACTATGACATGGTATCCGAGCTTGGGTGGTTCCTTCTAGAAGATTGAGTGTGTATAGTAGCGGTGTGCACTAGTGGACCTGTGCTCTACCGTCCCTGTACAAGGAGGAGGCATTGTCCTTGTTCCTTCACATGTGCAGCACAAGTAGCCCTTGTGTTCTATTGATTGCACAAGTCAAAGATCATCAAATAGCCACGAGCATCATGGACGGTGAGGATCAAAGAAATGGTTCTATTGTGTTAGATGATCAATCCGTTTTTCATGGCTTGCACATGTCGCAGACCACGCACAACACCAAGAAGCACAAGCGCAAAACTTGGTGGAAGAGGAGTAGCTCATGGCTTAACAAGAGGCCGCTACTTGTCAGGTTATGGAGAGAGGCTATGAGGTAGTAGCAAGGAGCCTAAGAGCTTCTACGTTTGTAAGAGTACCTCACACATGCAGCTGAAGTTCCTCACACGCAACATTGATAGCATTCACATGTGCATCAAGCGGCTCAGATTTCCCAGCAACTGCAACAACTTGGTTGATTTTAAGAACACTTCAAGCAGCAACATCACCAGCAAAAAGTGCACGAGCAACAACAGCACATGTAGTGGCAATCGGTGTCAGAAGCATCATCTGTGCATCAGCCTCAAGCAACCCCTTCTCTAGTTGTGCAACTAGCTATTCCTCCATGGGTGTAACATGGAGCACCTATTCATGGAGGTGTGCCACAACAGCAGTAAGGTTCTCCAATGGTGCCAACCAGAGCACCATTTCAGGCACATGTGCCGCCAACTCATAGAGTGCTGCTAGCAGCAGCAATAGCAGCAGCAGTTGTAGCAATGCTAGCAATTCAGCTGAATCTGGTCATTCACATGTAGTAAAACCCAGTTCAAGGTCCACCAGTGGCCATACAAGGGAAACCTTTCCAACGCTTGGAGGTCAGCATGCCTGCATCATCAACATCACTACATCTACAAAAGACCTCCATCGACAAATTCAATGGAGAAAAATTCAAGCATGGAGCAAAAACGTTCAAACAAGTCACCTAGATTCACAACCTGTGGAATTTGTACAACGGGTACAACTCTCCTCCACCACGAGGGTTGCCACCACAAGTGGTGGTGGAGTTTGTATACTTCACCAAAGATGCATTCATGGTTTTATACAATCAGCTGACTACTTGTATCAAACAAGAAGTTCAGATGTATGAGGGAATTTATAAGCCCGGACGCTAAGCATGGTCCTATTTGCAAAGGACCTACATGTGTGACGACTCCACCTTCATGTCCCACCTCCTGATCAACCTGTCGCACATCAGCCTTAGCACCTTCAACAGCGTTAAAACCTACATCAAGAAGGCAAATCCACTTTGCGATCAACTCGTAGTGACTAATGCTCTAGTTTCAAAACCTGTCTTTGTGACTTCCCTCCTCAACGCCTTGACTGGTGACTAGGATGAAGCGCGGATCGTGATAAAATTCATGCATGAAACTGAGCTGAGAGAGAGCTACGTGTGCAAGATGTTGCTCATGGAGCAACAAAATTGCATCTTGGCACAAGGGAAAGCATGCATTCTCTCTAATGCCACTTACAAAGGTTTTGGGGTAGCCGTAAGCTCCACTCAGCCATTGTGGAAGAGCCAGTCCATGAGGAAGTCATCCTGAAGCTAATGGTCCACCAAATCCAGTCTAGCAGCCAGCAGCCAGGGTCACGGCCTGTGATTGAGTGCCTGTATTGTAAGAAGAAAGGGCATAAGGCGAATGACTATTGGAGTCAGATGAGAGAGGAGGAGCAGGTGAAAGGATGGAACAAGTCAAGAAGGGAGGAGGAAAAGGAGGACGGAGGCAAAGAAAGGCAATCTGAAAACGAAGGACATGAGAAGCAAGGGGGAGACAAAGGGAAGATGTACAACAACACAAGTTCTGTGTTCTAGCTTTGAGAGATACAGAGTCACACTTTGATATGCTCTACCTGCGTGTGGTACCTCGATAGTGGGTGCATCTTGCACATCACTTTCGACAAATTTTGCCTCCAAGAGCTTGTTCCCTTGGCCAAAAGCTTCATCACTATGGTCGATAGCAAGCAAGTTCCAGTGCTGGAAAAGGGAAAAATGAGAGTGACCAGGTACAATGGTGCTTGGGTCGCATTCAGTGATGTGCTCTACATACCTAAGATAGCATTGAACCTCCTCTCAATGGAGTAGTTGATGAAGAGAGGTGCATGTATCGTGAGCAATGGACAACACATTACCTTGAAGAGTTCTGAGAGCAAAACATTCGTCAAAGGCCATATCCTACCACACCGCATGATCCAGCTGAACTTTACTACACCAGCTACAAACAACTCTAATTCACCCTTTCCAGCTACAATTCTTGACCAACCCTCTGGTGGTGACCTACCTTTGTGGCACAAACGCTTCGACCATGTCAGCAACCAGATTGTGCAAACGATGCATAGGATATCGCAGGTCAAAGACCTTGACATTAAAAACAGTTTTGGAAAGGACACATTGGGGCCATGCAAAAAATCTATTCGTGCAAGCTAAAACAGTAAATGTTTCCTCCTGCCTTCAGGTGTGACGTCAGACAAGTAATGAAGTTGGTCCACACCGACATCTGTGGACCACTTCCAACGGGAACTATAAGCTCAGGTCATCGTCACTTCCCCTTGTTTGTCGATGATGTGACCCGATTTGTGTAGAGCCATCCTCTGCGCACAAGAGATGAGGCTCCCACCTACTTCTTCAAGTGAATCACACTTACAGAGAGGCAAAGCGACAAGAAGTTGCAAGTGTTGCGTGCGGATGGTACCGGGAAGTACACAAGCATTGACTTCATGTTTCAACAAGAAGTCATGGGGATTGTGTAGTAGTTCTCAATAGCCTACACACCGTAGCAGAATAGAATGGCAGAGAGAGCAGATTGCATGATGGCATAAAAGTTGGAATCAATGCGTTTAGGCGCTCAACTTGACAATATCTAGTGGTTGTATGCCCTGTAGCAAGCGATCTTGGTGCATTATTTCGTACCTCACATGTCACTTCTGGGCATGACACCATTTCACACCTGGCACGATGACAAACTTGATGTCATCTTGCTTTGAACCTTTAGATGAATGAGAGTAATCCATGTGCCAAAAGAGCAACAAAAGAAGCTAGCATACAAAGCGCCATGGGGAGTGTTCCTTCGGCAAAGCCCCAACATGAAGGGTTGGAAGTTCTACAACGTGGACTCACTGCAAATCTCAGCCAGTCGTGACCCCATCATCTTTCAGAATCTCACACGGCGAGCATGGGAGGAGAAGCCCTGAAGCGCACAAGAATCTTGCAAACCTCTTAGAGCTCCTATAGAAAATCCTTGTTGGAAGCAGACACAGATCTAGAATCACTCACCCTTCTTGATCTGGATCATGCGCGCAAAACGATGGTGAGCATGGGTGTGTCCCTTGAAAGAGACCACATTGTACGAGTCTCCAGAAACCACCAACCGATTGAAGTACCGGATCACGAAGCCAAGGTGGTGGGACTGAATAGTAGTGCAAAGGTGGGACGGAAGGACGATATGCAAGACAAAGTCCATGGGCAGCGTTTCACACGTCTCCTGTAACAATAGATGGAGTAGTAGAGGGTAGAGGAGAATGAGGCAGAGAGTAACATGGCTATAATAGCATGCCCTGTCTTCAAGGAGGACGATGACATCCTGGCTAAGTTTACCACGACTCATCTTTATACGCTATTCACATCAACCAAGGATTTCCCACCAAAGCCCAGGACCCTCAAGGAAGCTCTCAATGGGAAGCATACAGGAGAATGGAAGTATGCATTGGATGTGGAGTATGACAGCCTCATGGACCAAGGCACATGGGAGCTCATTGAACCACGGTTAGGTGCAAGGCCCCTCGAGGTGAAGTGATTCTTCCGCATCACAACAAAGGTAGATGGAATCATCAACAAGTTCAAAACACATTTGGTGGAAAAGGGCTTCTCACAAATGGAGGGCACAGACTGTTTTGAGACATACGCCCCCACAAGCCGCTATCCCACTACATGCATCATGCTTGTAATCGCAAAAGTGCGAGACTAGGAGGTGAAGCAGCTTAACGTGAATAATGCCTTCCTTTACGGTGAAATGGACAGGACAATGTTCATGAAGCAATAAGACAACTACAAGGATGGGATTGGAAGATGCAAACTGGTGAAGAGCCCCTACGGTCTCAAGCAAAGCCCTCTTCTTTGGTACCAAAAGCTTCAAAGCCTCTTGGATTCCCTTTCTCCACCGTCCATCACCAAACAAGCAACCATTGTTGTCTACGTCACCAACATCCTCATCACCGGCCCATCTACAAACTTCATCAAAGCCACAGCTACAGCTATGGCAAAGGAGGTCAATGTGACCCTCATACCAAGTTTTGACTACTACCTTGGCATGAATATCAAGCATGACCACAAGGCACAGATGCTTGAGCTCAGCCAGCAGACCTACGCCATTAAGGTTTGTGGACACTTCAACGTGCAAGAGAGGCACGTACCTACTCCTCTCACTCAGTAGCAAGAGTTATGACCATGAGGGACCAAGGGGGAGGAGTGAGACTGACTACCATAGTAGGATCAGCTCACTCATGCATGGCGCAAGTCGCACACACCCAGACCTATAGTTTGGTATTAGCATTTTGGCATGCAACAGCAATACATGTGTAGAAGCCACTTGTAAAGATCTTGATCGAGCTCTCAACTACCTCAAGACCACACGCGATGCACGTTTGTGCTTTGGGACCTTGAAAGACCTTGAGCTCCAATGATTAATGGATGCTGACATTGGAGGAAGAGAAGAAGACCAATGTAATACTAGATTTGTGTCTGCTCGGTGGAGGAGCCATTTTGTGGATGAGCAGGCTACAAAACATCAAACTCAAATCCGTAGAAGCTAAGTACGTTGCAGCAACAGGAGCAGCTCGGGAGGTGACTTACCTTTGCAACCTCTTGGATGACATTGGCTTTCCACAAGAGCAGCTGACTCAAGTTTTTGTCGACAAAAACTCGGCGATCAACTTGGAAAATTCCACAAATTCTAGGGTCAAACCAAGCACCAACAAGCTGCCGACCATCAAAACAAAGATAGTTCCTAAGAACGTCCTCTAAAGGTGCATGAAGGAATGCAAGCTCACCTCAAGTTAATTCTCGTGGTACGACTTGAAGAAGCACTAGGAGAATGGCATGCGGAAGTCAAAGAACCGAATCCGTGCCATGGACACCTTGTACAATGTGCAAAAAGGCTTTACGTCGTTCATGATTCACGTGAGCACAACATCGGCAAACATGAAAAAGAAGGGGAGCAGGAGGGGATTTTCAGTATTGGGCGATGAAGTAAATCCTAATTCCGCACTCATCGTCCTCCTTCATTTGGTTGTAAGCACATCAGATAACTCCCATTACGGGTCTCCGAGGGACAGCCACGGCTCATGCGATTCTACCAGTTGCCTCACAAAGCGGAAAAGTATACAACTATTTTTTTAGAGTCGCATGAAGCTCGTTAGAAGAGCCCCAACAACAACCAATTTTACTCCTACCAGTGACCACAATCAACAAGCACTATTCTTCTTAAAGAATGTACCTGTAGCAGCACCTTCTGACGGTGTCTAATTCATTGCAACAGGAGCCCCTGACGTAAAGACAAGATTTCACATTTCGGAGGGGCCTGTTGCCAAATTCGGCGGGCGGCATCACTCACGGTCAACATCTAGAGAGAAAATGCGCAAAACCTTGCACTGTCAACTTTTAGCAGTTGCGATGGTAGTTGCAGCCTCGCACACCTTCGGCGGCGCTGCGACATCGAAACATCATGCAAGAAGCTTGATGCCAATTGCGGCACCAACCACAGCTATGATCGACGTTATCTCGGCTGTGGCATCAAGCAGCACATAGTAGGGGGGCTTTGTGTAGCTTCTCTTAACAAATTGCGTAGGCGTGAGGGTCGCTGACATCAGCACAAGCTAGCGAGCGAGACCCTAGGCGAGCACCGACCGATGATGTGCCTAACCGGGTTGCAACGGTGGAACATTGCTCAACCGCAAAGAACATTGGCATCAGCCCAAAGGACAACAGTGGCAGGGGAAAGGAAAAAGTGGCAAATGCAGCTGCCATTGACGGCGGCTATGCAACTTGCCTCCTGGATTACACGGTAAAGTCTACGTCTCATGCGTTCACCTACAGAATTCACGCTGACTTTTCTTACAACATGCCCCGAAGCGAGTGGACTCGTCTTCCACTAACCACTTTGGCGGACAGTACGGCCAAGACATTTGTGAGGGAGTTGTCAACTTGTGGTCTGATGGCACAAAAATGGGTCTGCTAACAAAAAGTGACTATTCAACGAGAGTTACTGGAGGAAATTGCGCCTACGCGACTGAGCACACAAAACTAGCCCCTCACAATCTTCTTAGCGACCTTTGTACTCGTTTAGTGGCTCCAAACGCAGGGGGAGGCCCGCAAAGGATTTTTCTGAGGCTCAAACATGTTGTGCCAACTCATGAGCAGTTATCCAATGAGACAATGGATTTCGACGATCATGCTCAACCTAGTGGGCCAGTTTCATCAAAGGTATTACTTCTTCATGAGGCAACCAATAACATTTTGACGTGGCCCGAACTCGACCCAACATTTTTGATTTGCTGTGACATGCCCGAGACAAGTTCAACGACACCCGAAATTGACTCCACATGGGTCCCGACGGCCAACAGCCCCAAAAACGAGGAGAATGATTTTCTCTTTCCTCCTAAAGCTAACATGGACTTTTTTTTGTCCCTTCGGCATTCACAAAGGACACAGCTCCAGTCCAATTTCTTGACAAAGACTTGTGGAAGCTGCTAAAGGAATTTTTTCGTGATCAACACTGGTGAAATGGAGCCATTTAACGAGCGCACCATTTGAGGGGGGGGTGTTGGAGTGTTCAAGTAATGCACTAGTTTATTGCTCCATAGAGGTATAGTTGCTACTATAATCGGAGGACCATAGAACGAGTTACAAATTTCATCGTACCCTTGTTGGGTTCATTTTGGCCATGAATCTTCCTCACCCTCAACCAACCCGTTGAGGGACACAATTTTTGGTGTCCAGCCTGTTGGGGTGCAAAATGGTTTAGACTGTAAATAGTGTGTAGGCGTGCGCACGAGGTAGCACATTCCCTCTACCAACTCCGAGGGAGATGGTGGGCTACAAACTGCACAATGCTACGGAGGCACACAAGGCAGGATTACCTAAACTTGCCTAGTCTTTGTGCATTCAAGGTTGGAGAGAAACATCTATTACATCATCTTCAACATGCACAAGGTGTGAAGTAAAGATATGAAATCTTCATCATCCTATGCATCAGAATCAATGGTGGAGGGCAATTGCTTCTCGAGGAAGCCACCTTCACCATGAAGCTGGATGAAGCTTCCTTCATCAGGAAGCTTCCCTAATGTTGATTCCAAAGCTAAGTAACATCAAAGAACTGGAGGAGGCTTCCATTGCAAGAAAGATTTGTACCTGCAAAGTCAAGAGGTGACCATTGCCACCATACATGAGGAAGCTTGTCCTTAAAGGTGGTCAACTTGCTAGGACCACATGTATGTAAGGTGGCGGCCATGGCACACCTCCAATATCAACTCTCTTGTACACAACAGACTCAAATCTCCAGAGTTTTAGACTTCAGGATCTCAATCATCACTTCCTTGGCTACTAGAGTGCCTATTAGAGCGCCTAAGTCAAGACTCTGCTAGAGTTTTCTTTATAGAGTCTTGTTAGACTGGCACTTGCGTGCCAGCCTGGTTGGAGGACGCCTGACAGCTTAAAGGTCATTCCACCTTGAAGACAGTGGCTGTGCCAAGACTTTTGCATTGATGACCCGTGTTGGTCTAGAAAGATTGTCCCCTTATGGGATGCCAGGCTAGTTGAGTGCTTTGTAAATAGCTATTATTAGGGTTGCAATCCCTTACTTGTACAATACTTGTTCTTTATACTATCAATCAAGAGATTAATTTCTCAATTTGTGTATGTGCACAGTTTCTTCATATGTACATTCTTTTTTACTGGGCACCAAGATCCACTCCACAAGCAATAAGGTCCAGACCCTGCTGCCACACCAAACAAAACCCTTCCCTTGTGCAAAATCTGACATTTATGAGCAGCCTAACACAGGGCTATGAGACTTGTACGGAGGTAGCATGCAAAGAGCTTAGTGTAGCTCTAGGCTACCTCAAGAGCACATGTGATGCTCTTTTTTTGTTATTGTAGACATTCTTAACCTTAAGTGCTATGTTGATGTACATTTTGGAGAAAATGGAGGAAGATCAGCGGAACATGATGACTTTCTTGAGCTTGCTTGGTGAAGAAGTGGTGTCCTTGACTAGGAAGCGGGAGAACCTCTTCACACCCTGATCATCTAAATCTGAGTACTTGGCTGCCACTTTAGCAGCACAAGAGGTCACGTATCTCCATAATCTCTTAGAGGATATCAGATTTTCTCAAGTGCAACCAAAAAAACAATGTTCAACAAGTGTACGATTGAGCTTGCAGAATCAAACAAATTTCAAGGCCAAAGAATGATAATGAAATTTGTGAGCATTGCATTTTTTTAAATTTCCTAGTTAGCAGGATCAAACTCTTACATGTGCCAGGCATGCAATTAAGAGGCCGAATTTGTGACCAAAAGTGTCCTAAAGGACATGTTCTATACGTGTATGGAGTAGTGTGGTCACACCTCAAATGCCCTCTTGTAGTATGTGCGGAAGCGGTAAGTACAAGAGGGGAAGCCGAAGTCAGACACACGTTTCCCGTCATCTTACAGCCTTGATTAACACACACGGATGTCGTATGCTCCATGGTCCAACAGACAACATCGCCACTAAAAATTTTCAAGAGGAGCCGCATAACCTAGAGATAAAAAGACAAAAGCAGTGCGTAGAAAGATTGTAAGAAATTGAAGCAGTCAGTGTGACTCATTAAACTAGCACACTTACAAGGTTGGAACGACCATGGCAAGGAATAGTAGAGAGTGAGTGAGCATAGGATCTTGAGAGAAAAAATGAAAGGCAAAGTGATGGAGTGACCGAGAAGCAATGGAGGAAACGAGCAGCCATGGAGCAAGTGGCTAATCAAGCGAGATCCTTGCTTTTGAAGACAACATGCAAGGGGGAGAAAGACAAGGGCCCCCTCCCTAAGTGGGTCCAGAGCATAAGCAAGAAGCGCAAATGTTATGGCAATGGCTTAGGGGGAAACTACAATGGGCAAGAAAAAACTGGTGATGGATAGGAGAAAGCACAAGCAGGTGGACCAAGCTGCGCTTAGTGGCTCCTAGACCACGTTATATTGATAGTCTCACCCCCGAGGATATGTCTCTCATAGGCAAAGGGTGTCGAATTGCATGGGCCTTGTGCTTGCAAAGGAAAATCTATGGTTGCGCCCTTGATTCAATGGAGACACATGCAAACGACCTTCAGGGACAAAGCGACCAAGAACAATGGCTTTAAATTGACACCTTGTGGACAAGAAGGTCTAAAGTAGGTCTTTCAAATGGAAACTACCATTACAACAACAATGAGTAGTTAAAAAAAGTAGGTCATAGCTGCAAAGGTTACGGACGTCCACCAAAGCAAGCTCGTGGCTTTTTTACTTTTTTTGTAATTGGAAAGTCAATATAGAACCCGAAAATACTATTTTGGGAAGATTATTCACCTCAAGAGGAGCAGAAAGGACATAAGAAGGAGCCACAGAAACCAAATCAATAAGCACATGCTCATTTTGAGGACGAACTAGAGGAGTTGCTTTTGCATGGAGCAAGATAACAATCCATGGAGTGGCACATACTAGACCCAACAGTTTTTGTTAGAATGAGGTGACCAAAGTAAGCGCTGCTAGACTCGAAATAAGCTAATAAGTGGTACCGTTAGTGGCAGATGTGGAAAAAGATTTTCTTTGGATTTGGGAAGTCGACATTAACTAGTTTATTGATTTTCTACCAATTGAAGATGCGACTTGGCTTGAGTTCTTCCATGAGGATTTCTGGGAGTCAGTTGAGGGATTTTTGGGGAGTATCAAAGAGGGGCACAGTTTTGAACACCCATGCTTCAATCAATGGGGGGTGTTGAGGGTTACAATTACTACACCGGTGTTGCGCTCTAACGTAGTGAAGACGGCACTGCATTTAAAGCACTATACGAAAAGGTTCAAAAGTTTCAGTGACTTTATGGTGTGTTGTTATGTGTATGTGTGGCGGGGGGGGGGGTATGTGTGTGTTTGTTTATCTTACATTCGTTTTGTTTGTGTGAAAGGCAACTTCCACCTATGTATAAGGAAATGTTGAGCCTTTAGACGTACTAGGGACAAAGAAACAAGCCTTTCCATTTTTAAAACCTTAAGGGAAGATGAAATCATGATATCTGAGGAAAATGTTCAATGGAATATGTGAGATCAATGAGAAAACACACACTTTTCTTGATATTCATGTAATTTGGTGTGGCATGAATGCGTTGGATGGTCCTCAATCTAAAACAGCATGAATACTTTATGTGAGGTCGTCATTATGTTTTAATGTTTTGTCAAGGTTTGATTTTTTCTTTAGTATCACAGCATGATGCGTTATTTCCTGACTCAACTATTTTTAAACGTGGTAAGTGCCAAGCATTAACTATGTACGAATCATTCATTGGATTTTTTAGGGTTACTACTAGGATATTTTTCTTCATTACTTGGAAATACATTTTGAAGTCATATTAAGAGATTTCTTTTATTGTTGTGACCTTTTTTTACCCTTGTTGATGGAAAATGATTAAGGAATGGTGAGATATGGAATTTTCGAACATCTGTTATTGTTAGTTTAAGATAAGAAGGGATTGAATTTCAAAAACTGAGATTACTTTGTTTCCATTGAAGCTTCACAAATAATCCATTGAGCAACATTGAACGTTCCTTTTGATAGGTTTTGTGTTTTACATTGGTTTAAGGTGATGTAGGATTTTTTTGAACTGTGAAATTGGTATGAGTGGAAAAAAATTATGTGAAGATTCAAAGGGAATATAACTTTAAGGCAAGGGGATTGTAGCGTGGATGTTGCCACGTCATTTTAGGGGGGGTCCTCCGCATGTGGAGAGTTGGAACGGATGGTTTGAGGGATATAGACCCTAAAAAACCACGTTCCTAACTTAGTTGGCCAAGATTTTTTCATTTGTTTCTCTTACTCAATTAAAATGTTTCAACATGCTCAATTCATTTTGCATGCATTCACTGCGCATGAATAAGGGGGAGGAAGTCATTAGATGTGTTTTTTTTGGTTGATTCATAGTGGAATGTGGTGTTATTGGTTCGGGTTTTGTCTTTCATTGTGTGTTTGCATGGTGCATGAGCATCTCTTCCCCTCATTAGCAGGGAAATGTTTTGCTTAGAACATAGTTTGGGTATGGAATATCCTTTGATTTTGTCTTGTTCGTGTTGGGTTTCATTGTCGTGTGTATGTATGTGCTTTTCAGCGTTCTTCTTACGTGTTCCTGCTAGCATTGGCTTGCAGCTGGATGCGCTCCGCAGGCGTGGCTGAGGGGAGAGGCTGTGTTGAAGATGCGGATTTCCCACATTAATTACAAGTCATGACTTTTGTTCTCGGTTGAGAGCGGAACCTGCGTTCGTGGTAAATCTCGTTTCTGTTCATTACAATAGTGGCTGATTTGGACTTTCAGATGTTCTCTTGCCGTCAGTTTGCAGTACAGCGGGGGCATTGTCGTCCTTTTAGGTCGCAGCCGATCACGCTAGAGCTCGCACTGGTAGGTGGAGCGCACTGTTTTGGATTCGGAGCCGCACTGTCGGAGTTATTTGCTTAGCGATGACGGCGAGAATTCTCTCGTTCTAAAAGGCAGAGCGACCTTTTAGAGAAAATTTCGATTGTGTTTGTGAATGCTGACATTAAAACGGAAGCAATCGTCGGCTGCTAATCTGCGTCGAGTCGTCAAGGTTTCATTGCAAAAGAGTAACTACGGTGACAGCGACTCACGCTACACCGTACTCTGCTGTCACTACCAACTATGGTCTTCTCACAGCTGCGACTGGATGGCTGCATGCTACCACCATCAACTCCGACAGGCAGCGATGACATCCTACTGCCCACTCCTCACTCCAGCAAAGTCGACCTGCCGGCAGAGAATTTTCCTTCGTCGTTTTGCACACACACAGAATTCTGCCCTCCATATGATGTCGCTGTCATGTTGGTGTTTGGGAACCCGCTGCCACACCTCCCGAGGCGCCGTTGTTGAGAACATCGGCTCAGCGGAAACAAAACGGTGGAGAAATCAAATCTCTTGCGGGATTCTGTCGGCAATGTACTGCGTCGACGACTGAGGGAAACTGGTGTGCCTTCTCCGTAGACAGTTAGATTGCGCCCGTTTCTCCCTAAGCGCGCAATTGCGGCAGTCTGCGTGAAAGCTTCTGGATCGCCACACAATGTTCAATCAAGCACCCAAACCTCGCTTTCGTGCGTCGTCCGTCGTCCGGGTCCTGGCCGCAGCTGCGGCCCTGCACATGCTCATGGGCAGGCGCTAGAGCCGAGCTTGTTCACACGCCGCGTTGGCAGTGCGTCCCCCCTGCCCACAGCCGCAGGTGGGATGGGAGACTCGAGTTCAGGCCTTGTGAGCTCCCCTCGTGAAAACATGGCTTCAGCTTATGGAGCTCTCTCTCCGTCTTCTGCTGCTCCGACTGCTGCTGCCGTTGCATCTCTGGCCCTGTCTCACTCGCCTCGCTGGCGCCGCAACGCTTCAGATCGTGAGGGCGGTGGTGCGGCGGCAGCAGCGATGGCGCACCCAGCTGTGGCTGCACTGAGGGCGGAGGCGGGGGCGGCAGCAGGGGGCGGCAGCATGGGGAGGCAAGACTCTTTGTCCGAATGGATAGACGACGAAACGAGTGCCAGCGGTGACTCATTCCACGCGACAGACGATGGCGCGCGGACCGCAGCTGCCTCCTCTGCCGCGTGGCAGACTGGGGGCGGAGGAGATGGAAACGAGGAGGACGGGGCAGCGGCAGCGGATGGCGACTCCCAGACTTCGTCGTGGACGTTTCAGAGGGACGACGAGTTTCGGCAGCGGCTGCAGCAGCACCAGCAGCAGCACGAGGAGGGGGTGCGGCTGGACCCTTGGTGGCAAAAGCTGCCTGGTCCGCAGCAGCTGCAGCAGCACCAGCACCAGCACCAGCAGCAGCAGCACGAGCTTTGGGGGCATCAGCAGCACCATCAGGAGGTCTTGGGGGAGCAGCAGACGAGGCAGCAGCAGCACAACGAGCGGCAGGAGAAGCACCAGCAGTGGCACCAGCAGCATCACCAGCAAAACATTGTGCTACAGAATCTGCAGCAGGGGCAGGAAGTGCTGCAACAGCAGCAGCAGCAGCAGCAGCAGCAGCAGCAGCAGCAGCAGCAGCTGCAGCACCAACACCATGGTCAGCAACAATATTTTCATCTGCGGCAGCAGCAACGACAATTGCAGCCAAGTTCACAACCAGACCACCAGCAGCAGGGACAGCAGCGCCATGTGGCTGCTGCAGGCAGCCCCAGAATGAGCAGAAGCAGCAGCCACACCAGCAGCACAGCAAGCCTGCTGCTGCAGGCAGTGGACGGCGCTGCCTCGCATGCCAGCACATCGCCATTGGCTGGCGGTGCTGAAGCACCAGGAGCAGGAAGGCCTGCTGCGGCAAAGGGAGCAACAGGGGGGCCAGCAGCCACAGCAAGGCCATCAGTTTGTTACAGGAAGTCGGGCTCAGTGAACTGGGAGCGCGAGAAAGCAGCAGCAGTGGTGCGTGCAGCCGAAGAGAGCGATGCCTGGCTGCGCCCGGTGGGAAGGGGAGGTGCAGCGTTGGGTGGCAGTGGAGGTAGGGTTGGGGTGCAAGCTGAGGCTGGGCATCCAAAGGCGCAGCACAAGGCAAGTGGCCCTAGTGCAGGTGGCAAGGCAGGCAGCTCGACTCAGGGGCGGCACAGGCGCAGCATGTCTGAGAGCGTGGCGTTGATGCCGGTGGAGTTGCTGCAGCAGGCGCTGGAGGAACCACACGCCAGCCACTCGCCATCTGGTGCCACTGCCCTGCACAGCGGCAGCAGCAGCAGCAGCAGCAGCAGCAGTAGCAGCAGCAGCAGCAGCAGCAGCAGCAGCAGCATCGGCAGCAGCAGCAGCAGCGGGGTTGGCAGAGCACGGGGCATGGCAGAAAGAAGCGGAGAGGTTGAGGATGCAGTGGGTAGGGACAATGGCTCTGGCGCTGCCATGGCTACCGCTGAGCGTGGAAGTGGTGGTGCTGGTGATGGCGATGCACTGGGGCTCACAGAGGTGCTGCGCTGGTATGGGGGAAAGAAGGCGCTGGCAGTGCTACAGCTGGCGGGAGCGCTGAGGGTGTGCAAGTCGCTGGGTGTGGTGTGGACGGCGGCGCGGCTGGAGGAGCTTATTGTGCCACCAGGTTGCGACGCGTCGCGGCGTCCCCCGCCTGCGCTGCATGTTCCTGCTGATGCTGATGCTGATGCAGCAGGCCTGCCACAGCAGAACCTGCAGCCCCAGCAGCTGCAGAAGGAGGGGCGGAGGAGGTACAGCGACGGTGGGGAGCAATGGGAGCCTGAGGCAGGCGCTGCGCTAACCCGCAAGGGCGCACCAGTGGAAGTGCAAGTCCAGCTGTCGCCCTGGAGAAGAGGCAGTGAGGTGCATTGGGGGTCGGACAAGGAGGAGCGCAAGGAGCATGGCGAGGCGGCATCGGGCATAGAAAGGGCGGTGCAAGCGCAAGACCCTTGGGAGAGTGCAGATGCGGAGACGTGCACGATCATGTGGGACGACAGTGGCGCGGCAGAGGCAGAGGTGTGCAGCAAGGACAAGGACAAGGACAATGCCTGCGCGCCGATGCAAGCAAACCACTGCGCCAACGCACGCAGCCCCAAGCGCCCGACTGCACGGGTGGGTAGTCTGAAAGGTGTGGCTGAGGCGCGTGACCAGCAGCAGCAGCCCACAGCAGGTTTCAGACGTGCCGCCTCTCATGGAGGTGGGGCCACCCGCGGCATGCGCCACCGAACGGGCGTGGCGCCATCCTCTCCCACCTCACGGCCGCCAGATGGGCTGGCTCTGTCGGGCACGTCTGATGTCCTCCCTGTCCACGGCGATGATGTGCGAGGTGTCGAGATGGTTGCCACAGCGGCCAGCGAGTACGGCGC
>SZWC01016277.1:50545-64648 GCA_023375785.1 Penium margaritaceum
CCCCCCCCCCCCAGTCTCTCAACCCTCTCTATGGGTCACACGCTCCAGTGCATTGTCCTCTGCTCCTGGACCCTCTGTTCGACCCATAGGTCTTCATGCACTTGGCCTTGCTGTCAGTGTTGTTCACCCGAACTCAGTGGTGGGCTACGCTCTCGTGGCTCATGAGTTTCACATTGCCCTTGAGTCCTCTATTGCGGGTTACGTTGCCGCATGCTTTGTAGCCTCTGGCCTTCCTACACTTCCTCCCGAACCTGCCACTGTTTGGCAGGATTGTGAAGCAAATGATGCTGACCTCTGGGAAACAACCATGCAGGAGGAGTTGACTGTCCTCAAGGAGCATGGTGTCTTTGAGCTTGTGGACCTCCTTGAAGGTCGTAACGTGGTCTCTGCTCGCTCGGTCCTATGGTGAGAACTCAAGCCTGATGGCAAAGTTAACCGGTACAAGGCTTGCCTCACAACTAAAGGGTTCTCTCACATTCCAGGGGTTGACTTTGACGAGACCTTCACCCTGGTTGGGCGGTACACCACTGCCTCAGCACTTCTGAGCCTTGTCGCTTAGTATGACTGGGAATAGAACACATGGATGTCAACAACTCCTTCCTGCATCGTCAGCGTGATGAGGAGATCTACATGGTCAACCCACCAGGATTCACCGATGGCACAAACAAGGTCTGGCAGATGCGGAAGGCCCTTTATGGGCTCAAGCAGTTGCTGCGTTGTTGGAACATGAAGATCTCCTTATCTCTTGAGAGAGGTCATTACAGACACAGCACTATGGATCCTGCACTCTTCTTGAGTGTCCCCTCTGAGCCCTTTGTGACCATTCGTGTCTACGTTGACAATCTGATCATTGCCTCCCTCAGTCTTGCGGTTGTCCAGTCTGTAAAAACCCTGCTGTTATCCACATACAATATGAAAGACCTGGGTCTGGCACAAGGGTTCCTCAGCATGGAACTTGAGCGTGATGGTCAGTGCCGCACCCTGCACGTGCACTAGGCTACATGCATTCGCACACTGGGAGAGTGGTTTGCCTCCCTTCTGGCTAACACCCCCACTACATCCACACCGATGACTCTAATAGGACAGCGCCTGTTGAAGTCTCTTGATTCAGTAGAATTGGATGTGACTTTCAATGTCACCGACTACGTCAGTGTGGCCGGCTCTCCCATGTATCTTGCAACCACCACCAGGAAAAACGCGGCCTTCTCGGTCAACTTCTTGGTCCAATTCTCCTAGTAGCCTTGCCAGAAAAATCTTGAGGCAGCACTACGTGTTGTCCGTTACGTAGTTTCCACTGCGCGCGTGGGGTTGTGCTATTGTAACTAGCCCTATGTGGTCGTTGACGGTTACACAGATAGTGATTTTTCACACGACACTTATGCTCGCAGCCAAATTGGTTACATCTTTCTTGTGAGTGGGACTGCCATCTCTTGGAAGAGTGGGAAACAGGGATGCATTTCCTGGAGCTCCAGTGAGGCAAAGTACGTGGCACTTGGTGCAGTTATGTGTGAAAGTGTTTGGCTATATCGCATTCTCCAATAGTTGCATGTTCCCATTTGGTGCATCACCCTGTGCTACGACAACCAAAGTGCAAAGGCAATCACTGAACACAATGTCATGCGTAACTCCCATACCAAGCACATCAGCATTGAGCATCACTTTGTACGCGAGCGCATTGTTGCTGGAGAAGTTCACGTTTCTGGGTCGACACTCGTAAGCAGTGTGCAGACTTCCTCACCAAAGCTCTTAGCATTGGCATGTTCAAAGGAGCTGTGCATGTTGTTGGTCTGTTGTGCTCTTATGATGCCCCTGATTGATGCGAGTCTTGTGAGTTGCTTCGTTTCATGACTTACATCTGTTCTTATGTGTGTGTGGGTTGTTTGTCTATGGCTCATGGGGGAGTGTTGGTTATGGGTGTAATACACGCAAGTGACCTCTTGACTTTACTCACACACTCATCATCACTGCAGGTGATTTACCTGGATTAAAGCTCTCGGGTGCAACACTGTGACGCATCATGGAGCACACAGTGGTGGCGGCACCATCAAGCCGTCAAGTGGTGGCCACAACCCCAACATCAGATTCATGGAGACCTTGATTATAGTGGTGTTCTATACTTCTGAGTTCTATCATGGGAGTACACATTCATAGGAGTGCATGCATCGCATAAACTTGTGGCCGATGTGGTTTGAGTTTCCCTCATTTGCATGCATCTAGCTCAGTGAGCCAGGTTGCTGATCCCTCGGGACCACACGTCTGGTTCATACTGGCGTGTGAGAAACCGTCTGGAGCTCGCTCGCTCCATGGTCAGATTCGATCCCTGGGTGGCGTCCGGGCCCAACGTCGAGAGCCTCGTGTGGGTGGCCCGGTCAACTGGCACGTATCACTTAACTCGCTACTTACTCACTCTGCTGTTGTTCCTCCTAGTCGTCCCATGTGAATGTGAGCTTGCCCTGATCCATGGCGTCGCACCTTTCCTTCTACTTGCTTGCTTGCTTGCTTGTCATAACAACCTAAGCTACCTACAGCACAGACATCCAAATGCAAAATTGGCTTAACCTATTGATGCAGTGTCTTGAGCCGGACGTAATGACAGTACACATGTAGAGCTCTGACAACAACCGGTGGGCATACAAAGCAAGACATGCAAATCGGGCTACCAAGCTAGTCCACCAAGAACATCATAGAGAGTGCACAAAAACTGCAGAAGGTCCCAGCAAGCTTTTGGGACACCATGGAAGCTGGCTGGCAGCTACAAATGTGCGGGTCACCACCCGACAATGCTCCGCTGCCACCTGGGTCGGCATCAGGGGTGTGCATAACCATGGACACGACATAGTGGTTATAGTCAGTTGTACATACAGACGGGGGTGGCTCACATCACAGCACTCCTCCATGACCAGATGGTACGCATGTACATGCGCATACAAAACTTACACAAGTGTGTAACCATATGCTCATAAGCACATGCACTCTCAGCCACCCTAAGGCAAGGGACAGGGTCCTCTAGAACCGAATGGCCACCGTGAAATTTCCGCTCTCCAATACCTTGGTCAGTAACTAAGCCCGCTACATGTCCGTGCCAACCCAGATGACGGAGATCACTTGTCGCCCCACTGAACTGCGTATAAAGTGAAGCTCAGCCGCAGTGTGATTTGTGTGTACATGAAACACGCTAAATTTCTTTCCAATGGCAAGAGCACTCTGGTATTTACAGGCTGAACAATGGAAGGCACATACTGACCCAACTCCCAAAACAAGCGCTTGTTTTGGGAGTTGGGTAAGAATGTGCCTCAGCTCTAGCCCACACCGCCTTAGCAGCCCTAGCCCACACCGCCTTAGCAGCCCTAGCCCACACCGCCTTAGCAGCCCTAGCCCAAACAGGCGTTTGCGCTTATTAACCCAAAACAAGTGCTTGCTTTGGGAGTTGGGTCAGTCATGCACATTGCAGCCCAAGCGCTTGTTTCCGGAGTTGGTTCAAACCCACACTACCTCAGCAGCCCTAGCCCCCGGGCGACATACTTCACCTTTGACGAGCTACGCACATTGCAGCCCCACTTTCCATTGTGGCACGCCAGAGTGGTGCCTTCAAGCAAGAACGTATAGCCTATTTGACCGCGTCCATCAAAGTTCCAAGCCCAGTCACTGTCCATGTGGCCATTGACTACCAGAGAACATTGCTGAAAAAATCAGAGTCTGCGGTACAGTGTAGACATTGTGCACCACACCACTTGCACAGCCACACGAACGGCTCTTCCCAGAGAAGACTCTGACAACAATGTGAGGTGATTGACGAGAAATGCAATGTCGAGCTGAGTGGTCATGGCCAAGTACATCAGAGAGCTGGTAAGGCATAGCTACACGATCACATCCACTGTCTCTCCTTGTTATGCTATATCATGCACCTTCAGGGTGTCTTGCCTTTGTCGTATGAAGAGTTTGGAGGCTTTGTGACTTCTCCGACGAGGTCGGAAAATTGCTCCACCACAATGCTACAGTGACGTGCTTGATGAAACAAGAGTGTCCTCCATCGGCAGTCATACACAATCTCCATCCAAGGAATAGAGCCGTAGGACCAATGTCCTTTATCCTGTAGGAAGTTTGAAGAAATGCTTTGGCCTCGTTCACGGCCTCCTTTAATGAAGTCCCGATGAGGAGGTCGTCGATACAAATCAGGATGGCAGTCAGGTGCTCAGCTATCCAGTGAAAGAAGAGAGACGGATCTGCGTCACTCTGCACGTGCTTGGCAAGCCAATATGCCACTGATCTTTAAATTCTAGCACTAAGGTGACTACTTGAGGCTATACACGATCTTGCTCAAGCGCCAGACCTTGTTTTGGCCACGAAGACAGGCGGATGGACCATAGATATTTTTCTCTGTAGAATGGCAGAGAAACGTGTTGTTTACATTCATCTAGTGTAGCCCCCAGTCATGTTGAGAAAGAACCCCAAAGGGAGTACGGGTTCTGGTCACACGGCCGAAGGGTGCAAAGATGTTGGTAAAGTCAACATCCTCAACCTGCAAAAACCCCTCGACCGTCAACCGGCCTAGTAGGAATCCAATGAGCCATTGGGATTCACCTTCTTGTGAAAGAGCCACTTGGCCTCTACAACCTTTTGCCCACATGGAACATCAAAGTGTTTGTAGATACAGTGCTATTGAAAGGCTCTAAGCTCATCCTCACAAGAATTATGTTATGATTTTGTGTCCACAGAGAGCACCTTCTTCAAAGTGCCTGGATCACACGCCATCAAGGGAGAGCTCCCAGTGGCTGAGGCACACGCCGCCAAACTGGGTCTGACCACAAGAAGATCAGTTGTGACATCGCAGGTGACCGAAGATTCACATGAGAAAAACTCGTGGCCGACAAAGCACGTTAGTTGTGTACTGGCAGCGTGCCTGGGCGCTGTTTCATCAACGCGTTGAGTCCTGAAGGTAAGTGGTTGAAGGCGACCACCGGGCTTGCGGGTTTAGCCCGAGTTGGAGGTACTCACCTCGGGCTTGAAAGTGACGCTTGGATGGGCATGGGGGGACGACAGGGATAGGTGCAAGTGAGACAGGGAGATTGGACTCAATAGTGCCGGAAGATAAAGGTGAAGGCTCTGATGCAGGGACTTGACCACACACGCCAGTGGGAACTGGCACATGCAAAGAAACAGGTGTGCCAATGACAGGACCAGGGGATTGAGGCAATGACAGGACCATTGGTGCCAGTGGGGGCTGGAACATGCATAGGGGCAGGTGTGCCGGTGGGGGATGAGGCAAAGACAGGCTCAAGTGCACCCATGGGAGCAGACGAGGCCACTTGGTCGACGACCATCATAGCCGGGTCGTCATCATCCAGACATTGGACCGTAATTCAAGAACCCCGGACGGACCCATCCACCTTCCTACACTCCCCCATCCACCAGGAAGCCACAGAAATGAGGACGTGGTTGGCAGCCAGGGATGGAATGTTGGGGAGGTCTCTACATGTGAGGGCCTCAAAGAAGAGGGCATCATGTTTATCAACGATGCGATGACAAGCGAGGCCCCAAATTTGCCAAGAGTTTGACTGCGAGGAGATGTGCATGAGACCTTTGACCTCTTGCTAGTCCTTGGTATACCATACACATGTTAAGGCTCCCCAGGCACAATCAAGATGGAGATCGGTGCGAGGGCCAAACCAATATGTACAATGTAACATGGTGTAGAAGAGGACCGTGCGGTAGGTTGTTGTAGGTCCACGTCACGTAGGAGAAGCCTTTAAAGGTAAATGACTCAAAGAGACCTACCCTTCGACTGCATAGCACAAATCGCATCCTCCATGGTGTGGTTCCCGTACTCAGACACACCATTATGCTATGGCGTAGCATGGTCAGAGAGGTGATGAAAAATACCCTGCTCAGAAAAGAAGGTGTCCATCTCGCCCTAAAACTCACCACTAGGATCCGAACAGAATGTGTGGAACATGTGCCAAGGCTGGCGCTCAGCCATCACTAGCCACAAGTGTACTTGTAGGGTAGCATCACTTTTGTGGCACAAACTGTAGACCCACACATCCGGGTGAAAGCATTAGTTATGGTGAGGAAAGTTTGACCCTAATATAAGAGGGAATAAGCTGGGAGGGGACTGAGAAGGTCTGAGTGGATAAAATCTAACAAAGGTAGTGTCCGGGAAGTCGATTCAGGGCAAGTGCAACAATACATCTTACCATGAGAGCAGAAGAGGCAATTGATTTTGGACAGTTGTTTTAAGGAATTCGTGTTAAGAGCAAGCACTGGCTGTATCTCAGCTCACATGACCAAGGCGGTGATGCGACAAGTGCTGGTGCTTAAGGGTGAAAACACCAATGACGAATACATGTGCAATGAGGATGAAGGAGAGAAGATATGGGGGGTGTAACGAGACACACAATGCAGATCGTGCACAACTATGGCACAGAGCACGAAGGCAGGAGAGTTGCAAGAATTTTCCGTTTGTTCGCAACAAAATGCTCAATAGAAAGACACATCTTGGTACATGCAAGGAAAGAGAGCAAGGAAGCTCAAGAGCACAAGCAAAGAAAACATGAGAAATGTACAAGGAATAGACGGACCATCGAACAGAAAAAACCCAACCCCCTAGACTGGCAAGGGCTGACCATATCCCATGCGGAAAGACCAAACAGACCAATGGGACTGAGAACCATAAAGTCACTGCAACAAAATTTCATTTGATGGGTGGCACCGGAGTCGATGATGCAGACACCACTCACCTCACAACCTGTTTTGGACAGTGAATAGCATGCCATATAATGGACACCTCTGGTAAAGAGTGTGGAGCACAAGGATCACGGATATGAGTGGAAAACAATTACATTCACTATAAGTGAATTGAAACATAAATTGTTATAGCCTGTCATCTAACCTTTCCAACTTACCAAGCACGTCCAAACTGGAGCAGTAGAGCCCCTGCTATGACTGTCAAGGAGCCGCCCACCTTACCTTGTATGCTAGGAAACGGGAGGCGCTTTCATATTGACCCGTTGGAGCGTCGTTCCTCGTCCAAAAGTCAAGGAGAATTTTAACCTGGTGAAGGAAGTCTTCCTAGTTGCTTCCTCTATGGCCCTGGTGCATTTTGAGCCCATTGAAGGCATACCTGGATCACCAGCGGTGGAGTATCCCATCCTCCAAGATGGATACAAGATTCTAAGTGCCAATTACATGAACATCGGGCCAGGCTTACTTTTTTCATTCTTATCAAATCGATCTCTCCAAAACTTGATTGTGAATGGGAAAATCCAAGGAGTTCAAACATGAAATCAGATCAGATGTTTGACTACTTCATAGTGGTCAAACCAAACAATGCAATCGATGATACTCATGGCAAGAGGTACACAACGTCAAAAATCTCACACTTGCACCATAACCTTGATGCCCTGTCCATGGAACCTATGGTGTTTTTGGCCTCACAGCGTAGACCAAGCTCCAAGTAGCTTGTGTCATGCCTATCCTTGGGTTGCACCTCAGTCATAGCATTGACAATCATGTGCATAGTGCTACAATGCACAATAGTTGCATCTCCCTTGGCCACCAAGCCCCGCACATAGTGATGCCGGATCTCATTGTGCTTGCTCTTGTGTTGCACTGGCAGTGGGTCAAGGAGAAAGTAAAATGACCACCCAGTTCAACATGTCCATGTCAATCATTTTCAACTGACTACCCAGTTCTTGTTTCAGGTTCACCAACTCCTCCATGTTTGATGACACAAGGATCAGGTCATCCACATAGAGAATAATGATCCCCCCTGGCATAACCAGGGGTACTTCCGCACGTACACGGTATGATTTACCTCAAAGTGCTTGAAGCCAACATCCACGTTGCCGGCCATTTTCAGGTACCACATGAGTGCTACTTGTTTCAGCTCATAGAGCGCTTTGCAAAACCGGCACACCTTTTGAGGCGGTGCATCCATCCCCTCTAGAGCCTCCATGAGGACCTCCTTGTTCAGGTCATCATTGAGAAAATTGGTTTTCACGTCCATTTGGTGGAATTCGTTGTTGCGCACCGCTGTCACTGAGAGTATGGTAAGGATGGAGGCGAAGGTTTTGTCGTAGTTTTCTCCCTTCCGCTCATCATACTTCTTCGCCGCCAGGCCCCCCTTGTACCGCTCCACATATCACTCCTCTATGAGCTTCTTTTTAAAGATCCACTTAGAACCGATGATTGTTCCGTCCTACGGCCTATCGATCAGCTCCCAAGTCCAATTCTCCTTGTGGGAGGCAAGCTCAAATATTAAGGCTCACTTCTACTCAGCCCCATCCTTTTGTTGCAATGCCTCCTTGACGGTCTTGGGCTCCTCTTCTGCAAAGAATTTTTTAGAAAGCCTGGTCTAAATGCCCTCCGCAACATTGTTTTGCTTTGTTTTCCCCCTTGTGTATCTGCTTCTAAGAGGTTGCTAATGTTGGGGTTGCTTCTGTTATTGCTAGCCTCTCACGGCACCACTCACACCGATGGCCTTCTCCCCCTCCGCCAAGGACCGTAGAGATGTGGTTTCCCTTCCAGCCTCCTTGTTTAGCTCCATTGTTGCTGGCATTTTGAACTCATTGGCCTGGTTGACTGAATTCAAATCATGCGCTCCCCTATCCCCCGGATAGTTCTTGCCGATTGAAGCCACTCAGACATCACCCTCTTTTGTGTACTCTTGCGTTTCTCCCACAAGGAGTGGCAACCACTTCCCCTGCTTGGAGAGACCAACTTCCTTGTCCGTCCAACAGCTGTCCCTGTCAAACATGACGTTGTGACTCTTCACAAACTGCTGCCCTTGTGGGTTCAAGAGCCGGTACGACTTGCTCCGCTCTCAGATCCCACAAAGACGCACCGGTGATTCCACGGATCCAACTTGCCCTGTCCCTCACGTGCATACACAACAGCATAAGCAACACATCCAAACATGTTTCAGTGAGCCACAAAGGCTATCTCCCACTCCACAATTCTTGTGGCATCGTCCACACCTTGGATTGTACATCTTTTAGTGGCTTTGTTGGCGTCAGATTCCTGATGTACGCCGCTATCTATGCCGCCTCCTTCCAATGTTATTGCGTCAGGCAAGCATTAATCAACATAGACAAGACCATGTTGAGGATGGTGCGGTTCACCCTCTCAATAACACCATTTAGCTGCAAGGAATTTGACAAAATTTTATGCCACATGATCTCTTTCCTCCTCATCCATGCCAAGCAGCCCTCATAATTGTCCACCTTCTTTGCTCTGGAGTTCCTTCATCTTTAACGTCCTTTGCCGCTCTAGTGCTTCCATGAGGTCCTCCATGCATGAAAACATCTCACTCTTCTTCTTGATGTTGTAGAGGTATTGTTTGTGGCTATGGTCATTGATGTAGGTGACAAACTAGTGCACTCCTCTTAGGGGTGAGATACTTCACCAAATGGTCCACAGACATTTGTGTACACCACCTCCAACTTTGCCCATGTGTGTGACCCTTTGCCATCAAACAGCTATCATATCACCTTGCTAACCACGCATGGCTCGTACATGGCATTCTTGGGTGTGGCGAGGCTCTTGACCTCAAGACCTTGTACCACTTCCTTGTTTGCCATGTCTCTCACAATCAAGGGAGCAATGTGGTACAAGAGGCAGTGCCATAGTTCCAGGTCCCCATCATCTTTTTTTCACAAGTTGGGCAATGTAAGACTCCTTCCACTACGAAGGATATTCACACGGAGCAGGTACAAGTCATCCTCTCACTTCCACCTGCAATCACCTTATCATCTCCCTCCTTCTGAAGGATGGCCTCCTTCTTGTTGAAGAGCATCTCAAGCCCCTTGTATATAAGGTGGGTTATTGATGGAAGAATCGTCCTAAATTTGGGCATGCGAATCACGTCATGAATTGTGCTCGTGACAACCTCCCTGATGTCATCTACCTCAATGCGACCGTTGCCTTCACCTGAGGCCAACTCTGTTTTTCCCTTGGCCACATTCATGCACCACTCCAAGGCACTTTGGGTAACAAATGTCACCTGTTTTAAGTGCATATGACAGCCCAATCTGAAGTCAATCTCGGTGGCTGCTGGATCTGTCAAGTCAGTGGACTCGTACGCCATCATTACTTGGTCGTCAGTCTTCCCAGCCTTCCCTGGCTGGTCTGGTTTCCTGTTGGGGCAGTTACGTGTGTAGTGGCCTTCTTTGCCACAAAAATAGCACTCCCCCTTCTTTTCACCTTTTTTGGTGCCTTGCTTGACACGTTTCCACTTTATGCCTCCAACTCTACCTTGAAGGTAAATGAAATGGATGGAACTGAACTGTGTCCCACTCCCTCTCCCACACCGTATCCATTCATTGTGGATGTACTCACATACCTTCAGGCACTTCAACTCATCACCAGGACAGCCACGGCTTGCAACTGAGGGTCGACCTTCTACCCAGTGGTTATGCACTTGGCTTTAAGGGACTCAGTCTGTTGAAGGATCTCCATGATGTCGTCATCTTAATTTCATCAGAAGGTGAAAGGCCTCCTAAAGACAAGGAAATGGTTAGTAATGTTGCTGGACTGGTAGACGATGCATGGTTTCTTCCAGGCCTCCATGGCTTCTGTGCATCCTTGGACGTGTGCGCGTTGTGCTGGAGCTAGCACCGACACCAACAAAGCAACCACCTCCTTGTTTTGCTTCTTCTATTTGACCAGTTCCTCCAGTGCCATAGTGTCAAGAGGGGCAATTTTTCACATTTGACTAGCTCAATGAGGCCCTTTTCATTCTCGTAGACCTTAGATTACCACCTCCACGAGGAGAAGCCATTCCTTTTCAACCTTGCACCATTTCCAATGCTCTCTTGCTCGGTCATTTCCATGGCGTGTGGTGATACTGTGAAAGTTGTAAAGCTATGATCATTCTAGGCATGTAGGCCCATAGCCCTTTGATCGCACAAGTACAAACAGATGCATCTTCGAGGATGCCTAGCCTTCACTGATTGACACAACCAATGTATGAAAAAAACCAATGGACACCTTAGGTGAAGAGCATGGAGCACAACAATCACGGATGTGAGTAGGAAGAAAAAGTCGCATTAGTGGAACTGAATCAAAACATAATCTTGTTAGTTAGCATAGTAGGATTATGTTAGATTCTTATTGCATGTGATCCAACCATGCCCAAATTGGAGCAGTAGAGCCCATGTCATGACAATCAAAGTAATCCTTGGTGAGAGCCATCCACCTTGCCTTGCACACTAGGAAAACTAGAGGCGCGTCAACGGTGACCCATCGAAGCACCTTTTTCCACCCATAAGTCAAGGAGAAGTTCACCCCGATGCTTCTGGAGCCCTTTGGAGTCAAACTCGGATAACCAGAGGTAGAGTATCCCATCAACCATGACGGATACAAGATTCCACACGCCAACAACCCGAATTTTGGGCTAGGCTAACTTTCTTAATACTCATCAGATCGAGGATCTCAAAGCTCGAACCTGCATGGAAAAGTTCAAGGAATCCAAATTTAAGATCAGAACAAGTGTTCAACCACTCCCTGATGGTCAAACCACGTCAACAGAGTCAACCTCTAAAGAGGGGGTGCTGAGGTCTGGGTGCTAGATAGGGGATGGGCTACTGGGCTGATGGTACCGCTCCAACGGCTCCTCCTAGCATCGGTTGTGAATCCGCCGAGCTATCCCACAGTACATCGCAGATCTCGTACAATGTGTCAGTTTCACATTGCTGCCAACAGCACCAACGTTTTTCTTATATTTCCAAAGCACCCACACAGCATGGTTTGATCTTGTGAATACCTCCATGGTCTCACATAACAGGCTGAACCAGCTGAAGCAGATCGGCTTGGTGCAGGAGTACACACGTCATTTCTTGGCGTTGTGCTTGGCGATCGATGATATGAGTGAGGCAGAGATGGCGGAAAAGTACCATGATGGCTTGAAGATGGAGATTTAACGAATGCTGGCATTGAGTGTAATCACAACGTCCCAGGCGATGGTGGCCATTGTTGAGCGCATTCATGTACATTGCTACCATTGAGGGGGTTTTTGTGAGAAGCAAGAGAATTTTGAGCGTTGAGAACAGCACCATCAAGCTCATCCCATGGAGATTGATGTCATGCAAGGAGGTCGGCAGTAGAGCAAGCCGCTTTATGGGAACTGTTGGATCTGTGGAAAGCCTTGGCACCAAAAGAACTAATAAAAAAAAAGGCAATAGGAAAACAAAAACCAATAAAGGACGACCAACTGCTGGGAAAGCTTTCTCCGCATCAGTGAACACAAGCCCCAAAAGTCCTTCAAAATCTAGGGAGCTGCTGAGTGTATTCCTACATAGCAAAGGGAGCATAAGCGTTCCAGGAATCATCCTGAAAGCCAATATTTCATCGGCTAGTTCTGTGAACGATGAGGGGCGCTATACTTGCCGATGATTAAAAGAATTGCTCGATTGCGGTGCGTTGTACTCATTCTTTAGTGCCAAGCTTGTAGAAAGGTTGAGGCTTGCACGGCTGCATGGAAATCCAACTAAGGCCAAGATGGTGCAAGAGGAGCTGGAATGCGGGTTGCCTCTGAAACCCTTGAGGATCCGTCTGGGCAAGCTGTCATGCAAGTTGGACTTCCGCACCTTTCTGATGCCTATGATGCCATTCTGGGACATGACTGGCTGCACCGGTAGAATCCTGTCGTGGATTGAGTGTGCAGCCAGGTGAAAGTGAAGAAATGCGGAGAGCACATACTTTTATCCCTATGGGCTGAGGAGAAGGACTCCAAGGGAGACAAGGTGCCGAAGTTGAATTACGTGCAGCTAAATCACTATCATTACATGGGGGACCAAGTGTGCCTTGTGTGGGTGCAACAGAAGGAAGCAGCCAAAGTGGTGATAAGTGTTGGTGGCTTATGCAAACCAACAAGAAGGAGAGCAGTAGAAAATTCCAAGAGCAACGCTGTTAGAAGGCATGAAGTGAGTGTTAGAAAGCTATGGTGATGTGTTTTTTCGCTGAAATTCCAGAGGGATTACCACAGAAGCGAAACATCAACCTGGTTCCGGGAACGATTCCAATGGTGTGTGCTGCATATCACATGAGTGACAATAAACTCAGTGAGCTCAAGAAGTAGTTAGAGGAGCTAACGGAGTAGGGGTTCATCAGACCATTGGTTTCATACTATGCTGCACCGGTCATCTTTGTGAAGAAAGAGACAGGGGAGCTGTGGATGTGCGTAGACCATCGCATATGGAACAACGTAACTATCAGGAATGGGTACCCATTGCCAAGGGTAGAGGATTTGTTTGACTAGCTAAGGGGAGCTTAGTTCTTCAGCAAGATTGACTTACGGTTGAAGTACAATCAGATTCGGATTGCGGAGGAGGATGTGGAGAAGACGGCATTTCAGGTATGGAACAAATTTTCAAAAACCTCGTCATGCCATTTGGGTTGACCACTCTCCTGCAACGTTGATGAGTCTCATGAACATGATCTTCTAACCTCACTTGGACGAGTTTGTGCTGGTGTTCCTTCATCACATCCTTATCTACTCTTTAACTCCGGAAGAGAATCACCAACATCCGCAGGTACTGGACATTCTTCAGTGAGAGAAGTTGTTTGCTAAGCTTGTCATGTAGAAGAGGAAGGTGAATTTCCTTGGCCACATTAAGTGGCAAAGGTCTTCGCGTATATCCAAAGAAGGTGGAAGAAGTGAAGCATTGGCCAACAAGAAAGAGTGTGCATAATATCCACGTCTTTTTGCGGTTTGACAACTACTACAGTTGGCATCTAGGGGTAAGCAGAAAAGGGTGTGCCATTGACTCAGTTGCTAAGGAAGGATCACCAATGGGAATGGGATGGGAAGGAGAAGAGGATCTTTGAGGATCTCAAGTCTGCAATGTGTGTTGCTTCAGACCTGATGCATCCGCATTCATCCGAGGAGTACGTCATGGCGACACACGCAAACGGTTATGCCATTGGGGAAGTGTTGATGTAGTATCATATACATATACATATCCATATACATATACAGATACATATACATATGCATATACATGTACATATACATATACATATACATATACATATACATATACATGTGCATATGCATATGCATATGCATATGCATATGCATGTCCATCTACATATACATATACATAT